>JAZHYW010061174.1:0-105490 GCA_037355805.1 Ixodes ricinus
TGAACTAAAAATAGGGGTCAAAACAACATACAAGATCACAAAAAATTACCGTGAGTTTTGTAGGCCTTCCGTATTTATACCAGCGCACAGAACTGGGTAGACAAACTGCAGGCTGTTAAAAACAGATTTCTCACCTTTGCTCCACCTCGATAATATTTTGGGAAGCGAAATATTTAAAAAAAAATTTGAAAAGCGGCTTTGTTCTTTCCAGAAATGTGGCAATTACATATATTTTAAAAAAATCGAAAGACCCACCTTGCCTTGAGCGTAGCGCCCGATTTCAAAATGAAACCACCCATATATAAACAGGGTGTTTCACGAAAGGTGCGGACAAATTCGATATTGCGAAAACCACGCGTCGCACCAAAAAAATGACCGGCATCCCTCCACGTGGTGAATGATGTTGATTGTATGGCTTTCAGAAGTGATGATACTGGTTTTGGTCAGTAGGTATCGCTGCTTCGTTGTCGGCGCTTAGAGTGCCTTCTTCATACACACGCGCGCTTTCATTGAGTGGCGACATTTCAGCCATTTTTACGCCCAATCGTTTTTTTATGCATTTTGAAGTACGCAACTGCGTCAATCAGTCGAGCAAGCGCAGTTTTGGCTAATGCAGAGACGCCATTTAAAGTAGCGCCCAAGTCACGCACCGAGTGCGCGAGAGCGTCACGCGCCGAACATTCAGTGCAACAATGGATGTCTTCACCCTGAGACAGGCTCTGAGACAGACAGACATGTAGGCACCCTATCGGCGTTGGACGCTTTGCCCGCCGCTTCCCGAGCTTTCTCAACTCCGGAGTCCGCTTCGGCGTTTTGACGCCGTGCAGCAGCTTCTCGCGCCCTGGTCTCCGGAGCAGCTTGCTGTCTACGTAGACGCTGAGGCGCTGCATGCCGAGCTTTTCGGTCCTTTTCATTCATGGCAGTAGGATGAATGTGGGTTTTCTTCTTTTTCTTTTTTAAGCAGACAGATGGGATGGCATCTCAGAACCCCCTACCTCTTTTTTCTTTCTTCTTTTTCATTTTTTCTTACAATTTTTTTTCACCTTTTTTTCCAATTTGTTTTTGTTTCATGTGAGCACAGCGCAGCAGGTGCTCACGCGCCTGCAGGGGTTAATGCATCTCACGAGCAGATGCACGAGCACCTGACGTCGGCCTACGCTTGATGGACATACGGACATGGCTAGCTCTATGAGCTTGCCTTGTGTGCGCTTGTAGTCGTTCATCTTATTGTGGGGCCTTTTTAGAAATAATATTGTCGATATTATATTGTCAATCATTTTTTGCCACCATCCTTTATTGTTGGGCTTATACAGCCTGAATAGAAATGTTCAGCATCATCAGAAAAATATCAAATGAACAAATTGCAGAACGATAAGGCGAAGCACAGCTTTCTGAAAAACGCAAATTGACGGGCTTACCAGAGTCGAGCACCAGTTCAGTGGTAATAAGCGCCTCGTGGAGAGAATAGTGCAACCAGCCTCTGCTGCGCGTCATCGCGCGACGACAGCGCAGCATGCTGAATGCTCTTATCTCTCCACGGGGCGCGGGTGCTGCCGGGGCGGAGATGCGCCCCGGATAACATAAAACCGAAACTTAAGAACCCGTCGAATTTGTACGGTTTTTCAGAAAGCCGTAAATGCTTCCTGCGCCTTCTATCGTTCTGCAATTTGTTGATTTAGTGTGTTTTGATGACGCTGAGCAATTTTCTAATTGAAACTATGCCCTTAAACACAATATTAAAAGTTAATTATGCAAAAATAATTAACAATCATAATTATCTCGGACTTTAATAATTTTCCCCAAATAGGCCCCTGGCCCAGGACCAAAAAGACACAAGCCTTTTGTATGCGACGCGTAGTTTTCGCAATATCGAATTTGTTCACCTTTCGTGAAACACCCCGTATATATATATATATATATATATATATATATATATATATATATATATATATATATATATATATATATATATATGCCAGAGTAGTTCTTTTTTTTATTCCGCAGTTTTGCGACAGTGAGCCGTGAAAGGTTGTTTGTTTGTGCGGAGAGTTAAACACCTAAGAGGACAATATGTGCAGACTATAGCTTGCCCAGCTTGGGCCCAGACGCAGCCGATGCTACAAGCACGAGCGTGTGGCCCTGAACAGTGCCTCTACTGCACGAGCGCGCGTGCTGGCGGTGACGCTGGAAGCCCGAGCCGCGCTTGTGCATCGGCTGCGTCTGGACCCAAGCTGAAACGGCGGTATCTTGTGATAAGTCGGCCAATTAATTAAAATGTTCAATAACTTTTTTAATTAGTGAAAATTGACATACGATTCAAGAACTCTGCTGTTGCCATCGAAACCGCCGAATCGTCATTTTCAGAAGATTTTCAGCGCGGAGAAGCGTAGTAGCGCACTAAAGGCGCTCGTGGAGCAGGTACAAGGCTAGCGGTTGCGTAAGGCGCTCAAAATAATTTTTCCGCCTCATTCTGTAGCCCCAGCCTTGTACCTGCTCCATGAGTGGTAACCTGAGCGCACCACGCTTCGACGCGGTCAAAGTCTTTCAGAAATTACTGATTAAGGGTTTTGGACGACGCCTGCGCAAATTCTAATTGCAGCCCATAGACTATATTTACCAATTAAAAGTTGATTAACGAATTTTAATTAATAGCTGACCATTTGCATTTCAGCTAAATTTCATAATGTCTCCCTCGGCGTATAACTCACCGCACAAACCGGATGCGTAGTTTATATTTTTCGAACAAATCCGTAAGAAAAACACACAAAAAAACCTTGTATTAATGCACTCTAGCAAAATATTTATTGAGAAGTCTCATGCCACCCTATTAAATTGCCTGGCAAAATTAAAAAAGTACATATTTTTTGGGGGGGTGCCAGTGTCTCTTTATAAACGCTGGGTGTAACTAGTTCACGCTTTCTGTCGGCGTTTCGTTGTTCTCCGCTGTTATCGGTTAAAGGCTGCCCAAACGGGACACTTCTGAACGTGAAGCGACACTTCACCTCCGTATGGAGTGAAAATTGAGTCCGGTCGTCAGTCTACCGTTTGAGCGTCCACCAGGCAAACATGACGGTTTCTTCTCCTGGCTTCCTCCCGCTTTTCTGTGACGTCGGTGCCGTCGGGGTTTGACGTCAGAGCGACCTGCCAACGGTGCGGCCTGTTACCTGTCCGTTCGTTTCGCCTCGCCCTGTCCCTTCGCATTCTGCTGGGACTTCAACAGTAAGGAGGTTTTGAGCGATTGACCGACAATCAGAGCGGTGAGTGACTGTCCGGACCCACGTGACGAACGTAATTAGGCTCTGCAAAAAAACAAGAAACAGACGTTATGTAAAAAAAATTCCCCCGAAAAAAAAAAAGGTCGACGCTATAACTTTTTGTTACGCCGAATTAGAGCGCAGCTTTTGAGGAGGTATGAGGAGGGCGCCCTCCTCCTCATCCGTACCATATCCTCCTCCTCCTCTCCTTCTCCTGTGCTCTCCGTCGTCCTCCACTCCTCCCCTTCCCTCGTTTTCACCTCCTCCTGCTCCTCTTTGAGGTATTTCGATTTTGCGATATACCGTGCTGTCTAATCTGAGAAAGAAAATGGTTTTGAAGTTCCCTATTTGGAAGCCCCTAATGCAGCTCTTTGATTGGCCCGGTAATAGAGCAATGGTATGCTCAGACTCGCCATGCCCCACACTTCTTAAGCTCTGAGCGACTGCACACCTTTTCCACAAGGGCGCTGTCATTGTGAATGTCATCACTTCTGGGTATGCGTTAAAAGACCATTTTTGGATCTCTCCCGCCACCGCTAAAAGGTGTACCTACCTCCCCCCCCCCACACACACACACACGCACTCACACACACAAAGCTGATTGTCACGGATATTTGTTTTGCTCTCACCCGGTGTTTCTCGCATTTTCAGGTTAAAATGCATTACGTTTTTTTTCTTCCCATGTACCAGATATGGAACTCTTTGTGATTAGATCGAGGCACCGAAAACGTCTAGCAGGCCATAGACATTTTTCGGTTGCTTTTTGCCCCACGTCGGCCCCCACACGGTCCGAGCAAGGTGCGAGGGAGCAGAACATGTAATAATCATGCCCTCCGAAACCAGTCGGTTCGAATTGATTTGTCTCGGCGTCGTGCCTTCGGGGCTCGGGACGGAGCCAGAACACGGAACGGGCGGAGCGCTGCAACGGCGATCTCTAATGCGTGCCCGATGCTCTCCATCACCGCCGACGGAACGGGAAGTTTTCACTGTCCGGACGATGACTGACGCAATGATTAATATGACGGAACGAAGCCGGGGAGGTAATGCGCTGTTCTGCGCGGTATACCGGTGAACGCACGCACACACACACACACGTACATGACCGTGTACTTTGACAACAGATTTACAAAAAGATGAGAGCCACACCGTTTAGACCCTGATGTTTTAGAGATCTTTTCTATTTTTATGATCCACCATTTTGTAATTTGCGATTAAAAAGTGATTGAAACCGCTATGTTTTCTCGGTACTAACAGTGTTGGTTTCTAAGTTAATTAAAATGAAAGTATTCAAGAGGAAAGTCGGTTTCATGTTCTTAAATGAAAGTTGTAATGAACATAGAAAACGACCTTTCTGACTGTGCCGCGGCCCCAAAATGACAGTAACGAAAACGATAAGTGATTTCGGCGGCAATGTTCGTTATAATTGCAACGACCATCGAACAATAGATTCTTTGTTAATAGCCCAAGCATCGCGAGAATGATAATCGATGATTACGCGCCACGCGCGCTTCGCCTTCCCCGTACAGGATTCGGGCGAAACACCAGCCAAAGTTGCCAGATGAAGCGCGTGCAAATGCCATTTGTTTTAGACATTTGCTTCGGAAAAGCTAATACTGCTAACGTTGCACGTGCAGCGCGTGTACTACGCTCGGAGCATGCCTCCTGGCGTTTGGGGAATTTAGGTCCATCGATTCCCATCATTCTCCTTGATGCTTGCATCGAAAAGGTTCATTCAGCCATCGCTGATGGGATGTGTGTGTGTCTGCGTGCGTGCGTGTGTGTGTGCGCGCGCGCGTCTGGCCGTGTGCGTGTGTTTGTGTGTGTGTGGGGGGAGTAACACGGGAGGGGGGACGCAAAATTACCAGCTACGGGCGATAATATCTTTCAGTTTAAAAGTACTCGATTCACTATGTATATTTTTGTCTGTTATTCCTGCTTCCATTTGCAACTGCGGAGATTCTATGCAATGATAAATTGAAAGCCTGCTGGGGTGTCTTGTATAGTATTTCTGTTCAGACGACTGGGCAGAAAAGTCAGGTTAGCTTTTTTCTTAAAGAAATGATTATTAATTACTTTGGCCAGTGATAATAAAAAAGCTTATTTACAATACAGTTTTTCCGCCCAAAATACATATATATATACAGTTTCTACCCCAGCAATAATGATATCATCTTGCGAGCCCATTTAAGAACTAGGACGAAGTAATTATTAAGACGTACGCAATAGAAATAATAATTTCAAAACAATTTTTTTTATGGGACATATGCTTATCTGGGTGGTATTTACTGAAACACAAAGAAAAGGAATGCGCGCTCATTAACACCTAACAATGGAACGAGATAATGCACAAATAATAATAACAGAAGAAAAGAGAGAGGAACACTGAGGTTAAGTAGAAGCATACTAAAGGGGGAAACGAAAAAAAAAGAAGAAAAAGAATAATACCGAAAACTGCATATATATATATATATATATATATATATATATATATATATATATATACATATAAAGAAGTTTGCATTGTGAAGAGATTCGAACTAATATTAATATTACGAAGATTATATGTAGGGACATGCAGCATCGTTTGGGGATTTAATAACTACGAGCTTGCAGTCTAACTGAAAAAAATGTTTTTTGTAAAGCCTTCTCTCAATCTGATGGTTTAGCCGCTAGTTACAGTAAGAGTCTGCAGCGCTTCAGATTGGCGCTGTATTTCATGACAATTTCAGTAACGGTGCCGTCACACACACTCGACAAACGAAAAAAGAAAAAGAAAAAACACCTTAATACGCGCTTTTTTACAATATGAGGAAGACACATGAACAGTAAAAGGATCCTGAAGGATTGAAGAAGTGAATAGGATTAGGTTCTGCAAAATACGATCTGTGCTGTGGGAAATGGGTCAGGGAAACGTAACCATATGGATAAAGAAAAACAATTGTTAGGAAATATTTGAAAAACAGTTACGTGAAAGACAGGGGACAACTAGAGAAGAATAGACGGAAAAGTACCTAGTGGTCCCATCTTGTCATTGTCCTTGTTTTTCGCGCAAATTGTTTTGAGAGTTCTGAGAAACCAGGCATCGTTCCTATAAAGTACCTAAATTTCTTTCGTGTACCTATCCTAAGCTCCGCAATTGCTTGGGATCCATCTACGTTTCACCGCTGTTTACTATCTTCGTGTGCTGTGTTAAAAGAACTCGGTGACTTTTTTCTTCTGAGTACAAAAACGTTCAAATCTCAAGGTGTGAAAAAACTACATTCCTGATTGCAGAAAAACTAAAATATTTGGCTAACAGATACGACGAAAAAAAGTTTTATTTAAGTTTTGATATACAACAACTATAAAGTCTTTATCTCACATTTTTACAATTGGTAGGGATGAAAGGCAAAAAAAGAAATCGACACCCAATATTTGCAAAAGGATTTGCACCGTGCGCTTTTAATGCTGAAACGTTACACCTCTGGAAAAATGCTTTACGCAATTAAAAACATAATCGCACCCATATCATGAATATTTCGCAGTTTATACTGAAAGCAAAGTTAAAAGTGAAGTAAGTCTAACCTAAAGAGGAATTATTCATTCTTATCGATGAATAAAGGTGCTTGTTGCTTCGCAGTTCAGCTTAACATCGAGGATGAGTGGTGAGGCATTAGCCCAACACGTCACATTGTTGCATTAGTAAGTTTAATCTTTACAAGATTAGAAAGGTTAGCAGCTTATACATTGCGTAAAGTTGCTTAATGTTAGCCCACCAGAATAAACAACACAAAAAAATACAAATAAAATTACAAATATAAAAATGTGATTGATTAAACGTGAACACTTTTCCGTAAATATCAAACGATGAAACATGTGCTAAATAAGATGTTGTAACCAGGGCCGGCCTTACACCATGAAGCGCCTTGAGTAATCTCCAGCCGTGCCGCCCTCCTTTTTTTATACGATAAGAACAATAGGTACATCACGTTGTTAGTAAACAAGTGATAAAAGTCAATACCAGCGTTTTGTTAGCCGATAACTTCAATCCTAAAGTTACCCATGATTCATATATGCAGCCGAGAAAATTGAGAGAGGAGAGGAGAGAGAGAAAGAAAGAAAATGAGGGATGCGAGGGGACACTGTGAATCAATCAATCAATCAATGCTTATTCGCCGCAGAGATGTACAAAGAAATGTTGATAGTCATCTGATCCATAGCCCACATGGCTAGTAATGGATCCTATTAAAAACATTCACATTTAAAATAATCCTAGGTATCTACACAATCTTTATACATAGTTGCACAAATAATATGTTCTACAGTACGGAGTTAACAGAGTTGCACACTTCAGATGAAATAAAATCAATGGTTGAGCTCTGATTCGATAGATTAGTAGTAGACCTAAAGCTGGCTGCCTTGTTTCCACTGCACTCAAGGTCGAACGTTTCGAAGGCGAAAGCCAAACTCGCTGAGTCTGCGCTGGTTTTCGCTTTAGGTCTACCCATCATCATTGGAACCAGGGTTGGCGTCCTGACGTCCCCCCGGCCTCGCCCCTCCTCTCCTGAAGCCCTGCGCATTGATGGCGCCTTCACGGCAACCATAGACACTGATCTGGTTGCCGGAAGCGTGCAACAGGATAATGGCGTCACGTACGTCAGGCAGAAGCTGCGTAGACATGCGTAATGCTGACCCAGTTTCTACGCAGCGCTGCCAGCCCAAGCTTTCACGCTATACCGGGAACAACGAGAATGCCATTCGGTCCTAACTTGTTTCGGTACAAGACCCGGTAACTGGAGAACACATCCCTTCAACTGCTGAAAATATCCCCGATCATCTCGATCCCCAAGTACGTCTACTCGATACGACCTCGATATGCGTCTGAGAGCGAAGAGAAATCTGGTAATAGGAGAAAACAAAAAAGACTTGTCGTATACATTTTATCACTTAGTGACATTGGTGACTGTTGTCCCCAGGTAGTGATTTCCTGCGATCGTCGAACGTAGCAACGCTGTAGAGGTATTTTCCAGCGTAGATAAACGAAGCATTATCTATAAAAAGTTGTCAACCTCGCCGTCGATGTAGTTTTACTGGACGCCATATTTGGTAGGTTACTTAAAGTATGCTCAGAACGAGCTCACATTAATAGACCGCTAATACCCCCAGCACGGGAACCTTAACCTTAAGTTAACTCAGCTTTAATTGCTGTTACGCGCACCACAGATACCGCACTATACCGGACAGCTATTTACAATAAGCAAGAGAGCGCGCACTGCTTGATGGTGCTCGCGATGCTGGAAGCGCACGTTCGCCCATAGCTTGACTACGCCGCAGAATTTGCTCGGCACAGGGTACACTGTGGCTCAGCGTACTGCAGTTACGTGTGCCCGTGTACCGGCGGCAGGCCGTCTGGCACCTTGACGGCGTGAATGAACAAGTTGCAAAGAAGCGGTGGAAGTTTGAGATCAGCACGCTTCCGTAGCCGCGCACACAGCTGTGGCCGCCAGTCAATGTTGCCTATACAGCTGCACATGTGAACCGAGCCTGGAGCAATCCAAAGGGTCGATTGATGCGGAGAACACCATTAATGGCAGCGTTGACATGCAAGCGTTTTGAATGTCAAAGTGGCAAACAAAAATTATCGATCGAGATGAAGAAACGCGTCAGGCGGTAAAGCGCAGATGAATGGCTACGCTGCGAGTTCGCTGCGAGTGCATCAGATGCCTGAGCGGGCAGTGCTTCACCATAGCCTTGTTATACTTAACAAAGCCCGGCAGATCGTCACGCGAAGTGGCTGCCGAAGTGGAAAAGCTGGAGTGGCAGACAAATAAAGAGAGAGCCGTGACTGGAGCAATCTGCTGCGGCGAGACGCCGAAGCAATACCTCCCGAGCGAACAAGCGTGTTCCGGGTCCTCGCCGCCGTTAGTCAGTGCGTTGAC
Organism: Ixodes ricinus; assembly: GCA_037355805.1. NCBI lineage: Eukaryota > Metazoa > Arthropoda > Arachnida > Ixodida > Ixodidae > Ixodes > Ixodes ricinus. Next base: position 9,173 of record JAZHYW010061174.1, read on the forward strand.
GTCCAGGTTCTCAGGAGATGGCCAGTTTCGTTACCAGACTCGCGCTCCAAATCCGCGACCGTACCCGTGGCCCGTCGTCGAACTGCCAGGCTTTGTGAGTACAGAGGAGGCTATGGCTTCACTATGACGCAACGACGCTGTCAACGTTACTAGACTGATAAGCCAGTCGACAAGCCCTATGACGCCCGGTGCCTTTGCGTGGCGCATTCATCACAGGCGCACTTGCTACGCGACGTTCAGCCTATACGAAAATAAGCGACGGAACCGGATAAACGTTGATGCATCAGTCTGCGTTGGAATGCGATTCTATTGTGGCGATTAACATAAAGTTTGGGACAAAAGCTTACGCAAAAATATCATCGTTCGAAAACGGTCTTTCATTGTCTGTGGGGAGCAGCTGCTCGCTGGGAGCAATAGAACGCCATCCGCCTGAACTCAGCTCATGTGCGGAATCATAAAGGGCTGTTTTCGAAAGACGCCTCCGTGGATAAGACAGGAGAGATCTACAAAACCCAGGGGTCCTGGGATTCAACTCTACCTGCCCGTTTCGATTCAATGAGCATCGCACTGGCGTGCGGTTGCAGTATCACCACTACTGCGGCACGTCGCGGTGCCCCAGCGAGCGGTTATACTGCTCCATACCCGTACATCTACAGCTGAGAGACAAGTCGCCCGATGCGGACTACCTCTTCAGGCTGTATAAATACGCGTGCCAATTCTTTTATAAAGATCTAAGAATCTTTGGTTGATGCAGTTGCCATGGCAAATCGGTGTGCCCCGTTTAGGCGTCGCACGTTCCCACATAGGGAAGAGCGAGTCGTCTGTTTCTTATAGGAGTTGCACGGCGATGCCAGAATGACGCGAGCTCTTATAGTTTTTGACCGAGGCGCATAGTGGGTAGTCCTCGATCCCAAATGCGTCGCGATTCACCCACTTATTTCTTTTTTAAATCAGCCAATAAGAGCTCAACGTTTTCACATCATCGCAACTCCTGGTGCAAGCAAGGGATTTAACCCAGCTCCGCATAAACAAGAAAAAGTGTTTCGAGAAACGTCTGGAGTTCGAACGTCAAAGGCCGGCGTGCCCCGCGCATATTTTTTTCCTTAAGCCGCAGTGTCGGACTGCTCACGCATCACGTACAATTGCGACGCGGTGTGTTCGCTGGAGACACGATGACCTAATTACATCTGTAAAATACGTTCTCCACTATCTTTGAAACATGCTTGCTGGCACACTCATGGATGCTCCCACCCAGTGCGCAGAGAGTATTTGTAATGCTCAAACCGCCGCGCTGCGCGCAGATACGCCTGCGATGGTGCCTTGCAGACTGTCGTTTGTATGATGTGCATGATCAGTGCGACCGCAGCTTTAAGCGCCGTTCACTCTCTTGCGACATCGAGTACGACCGAGAGAGACCAGACCGGTTTTTGCGGACCGGATGCGCTATACAGCGGAGCTGGTCCTGCGAGATCGCGTGAGGCTTAAAACCGGTTTGGTCTCTCTCCTGGTCGTACCCTCGGCCGCACCCCCGGTCGCAACAGTGGTGAACGTGGCCTTTTACTGCTTTCTTTTCAACAACGTGTCGCCTTCCCCAGCTTACTTGTCCATATCACCGACTGTGATCGCTAGCTCCCACTTCCTCTCTTTTTCTTCTCTGTTTGTTTTCCCGCGGAAATATCACTTTTGCTGATGCTATTGAGTTTTCCGTGGGTCTCAGGTTCTTGAATGCTGTCATCGAGGCTGCCGAAGAAAAAAGACATTGGTTTCTGCATGCAGTTAAAGAACATCATTTATAGAACCAGAAATTGATGCTGCTCGTCGGTCTCCACCTACGCGTTCCAATGTAAACAAAGCGAACTTCGCGTCCGCACTTGTGGCAGTAGTTGTAGGTCTTACCGAGAGAAAAACAGAAAAGCTATTTAGTAGCATAAAAAAAAGGAATTATATTTGTAGCTGGCAAAAACAAGAGTCCTGCGTGTACAGATAAAATCAGCGACTATCCAAGCCCTTTTTCCTCGCCAAGCCAAAAATGAGAACGATAAACATACGTTATGTGGGAAAGACATGAACTGAAAAAACAAAAAAGAAGGCAGCAAAGACGCAAAAATACGCAGTAAGGACGAATCGAGATAGGCACCAGCCAACGCTATAGGGAACTAGCAAAGTGTCCTTCTCAGTACAAACAAACAACCCAACGAGAAAAAAGAATAGCAGGGACAAACATCCACAGATGAAACAAACGCTCGCCCGTCGTCGCCGTCTTCTGCAAACAGCCTGAATGCTCGGCTTTATCGCCACACTTTTCCATTTGCGTAATTGGGTTAGGAGGAGGAAGGGGCGGGGTAAATCGTGCCAGACTTTCTGTCACCCTTGATATCTTTCGGGACGACGTTTTCTTTTCTTTGTTCGTCGAGATAAGTTATGCGGATCCTCGCTCGACGTCGCGGAGGAACAAGCGTATACGAGCGCGTTTTCTGAGCTATTTGTCAATATTGCTCGGACTGTTGGCTCCCATTGTGTCATCGAACTTACACAACTGGCGGCAGCAGCCACTCAAAGATGGCTTATTGCGACATGCAGTCTCGTGACTCGCTTTTTCGGTTTTGTATTTCTCTAAGGGAGCGCGGGTTCTTAGAATCGGGGACCCAGGCGTTTGTAGCGTTTCCTCGGTTGTGACGAAAAGAGCCGTCAAGCTAACCGCTCTGTCGGAAAGATATCCAACAGGTAATAAAAAAAGGTAAAAGACGCACATAGACTTTAAAAAAAATAGTCTTATGGGGACCCGTGTGTGGGCCTTGCTTGCTCGTGCTGGTGTTGGTCGCACCGTAGCAAGGTCATGGGGAGTGTGTCAGCAGGGGAGCGTAGCTGTTGGTTTGACGTCACAACGAACGCTGACCAATGGCGCAGGGCCACGCGGAGTAAAATGTGTGTGCGTGTGTGTGTGCGTGTGTGTGTCTGGGGGGGTGTACTCATACAAAGCATTGCTTTGTACGAGTCGAGATGGTTAGTTTGAATAGAAGTCAAGTCGAGTTGTAAGCTACCTAGCTGATGGTCACGGGGGCGTGCACATTTGCCGACAGACGTGTGTGGGACATGTTATAAATAGGACTTTGACAACAAAGTTTAGTAGCTACGTTTGAGAAGTGTTGTGTTTGTCCTCTTTTTCGTCCGTCATCTCCGAATTTCCAAACAGATGTGGAATGGTGTCGCTTTGGTGTCAGGAAATAAGAACAACCCGAAATATTGCGTCAATATGAAGCCGCGTACTCTTCTGAAACCGATATTAAAGGGGTCATGAAACGATGTCGGGTTGGAGTGTTCATGACTTTACAGAGGCGTCCTGATCTGGCCCAGGCATAATCACACGGACCGCCACTGATTCAGAAGCTTTTTGGTCGCGGTGACATTGATAGGATAAAAGGGGACTATTTCTATCAGTCTTTCCTTCGCAAAGCTTGATGACGTGACTGTAGGATCGAAACCACCCGCCTTACGACAGTAGAGCGCGCTCATGGATCGGGGACGCGAACTGCGTGAGCACTCGACTTCGGCTCGTAACAATCAATGTGTCGGCGGACACTTGGGTAATGGCTTGTTTCCAACCACTGCGGTGATGAGAATATCCGAGCTCTAAAGGCCTAACCTAGTGGCAACGGCGCGTCGGCGCCGCCGGTCGGCACCGCTAGGGCACCGCCGTCCGGCGTCCCAACGCGAAGAGGACACCTTGGCCTCCGTTTGCGGGCGTTATAATCACGTGACAGCACTAACTCTCGCGTCCTCGAGATCGCGCGCGCGCCTGCTGCCGGATTTCCCGCTCTTTCGTTGACTGCTCTTCATTAGATTCTTCCGTTTCGGCTCTCATCTTTCCATATATCAGCATCGAAACCGCACCTGCTGCCTAGATGGTAGGTGTCAATAATCTCCAGTGGTCACGCGTGAATGGGATTATCCTGCCTGCTCGTTGATCTTGCGACGTCGTCGCGCTGTGAAGGGAAGGAGGCGCAGGTTTTGGGTCAAGACCGAGTTAGTGCTTCCGAAAAACCGAGGGACAGGTCAGTGCTTTGCTGCCACGGCTGCGCGAAAGAGATGAAGGCTACATTAGAGAGTGTCACCAAATCAACACGGCATCCGTCACAACACAGGCGACACGCAACAAGTGATACGGAGCGGTGATATTTACAAAACTGCACACAATACCGATTAAAAAAGAAAACACCTTGTAGTTATGCGACACTGGCTGATCTGAAAAGAGCCGTAATCCTAGATCTTCAAATATTGATCGGAGTTGCCCTTTAAGAAGGGTTACTGCAGGGAGACACATGCCATTGTAATTCTAATAACAAAGCAGGGATTATTTTAATGTATTGCAGGAGCCAGCGAGAAATAAATGAAAATACAAACGAACGAGCCAACGCCATTAAGATGCGAGGCGCTAAACACAAGTTTTACATGATTTAATGGATCAATTAGCGAACCTAGCAAGTAATTGGTTCGCTAATTAGCACGTTGCACTCGCGCAATTACGTGCGCCAGGGTCGATAACGCTATTACAAAAGAATTACTTAGTCGGTTTAAAAAAGAAAAAGAAACGCTTTAGTCTAGAGAAAATACAACTTGAAAGGCAAAATACAGGCAAAAAATTTATTACGACCAACGTCTAGACATCTCTGCAACTGCAATCACGAACACGTCACTCAGGTTGGGAGAAAAGAAGAAGAAAAAAATGGCCCGAAAGCTGGAGAGATCGAAGCTCGCATTCGGTTGAAGAGGGGCTTCACTCGGATGAAGGAAAAGAGGCGAGGACTTTGTCATCATGGGGCTGCTGTCGATGGAAGGGTTTCACAAGGATACCTACATTCTCCGCCAATGTTTGTACAGCTCTGAAAACAACATTGCTCTTCGAAACTTGCTCCTCACAAAGTGCACGCGATAGTTGGCGCGGCGTTCTTCCAGGTCAATATTTGTTGAAGAGTGGTGATTCCCGAAAATCCCGGAAAGGGAACGAGAATAATGGAGAGGAGCTTTTTCGCACCTTCGAAAGGTTATACGGCGAGCGAGTGTTCGAAAACCTCATCTTTGTCGCGTTGGGACGCAAGGAGGAGTGCGCCAATCAAAGGCGAATCCTAGAGAACGCGCAGGGAACGCGCGGTGACGTGGAAGCCAATCGTGTTTCGTTGTTGGTCTGAGGCTCGAAGGGAAACAAAAACATGCGGTCTCTCCGGGGGTAAACAAACGCACGGGGCGAGCAAGGAGCCGACAAACTTGCACTTCGTATAGGCCATTCCAATAACTACCTTCTGTGATCTCTGCCACCTTTGTTTACCGGGTTATTGAACGCGTCCTGAACATGCGCACTAGCTCTCTTCGCGGAATCGTAGCAGACGCTGCCCATGCGTCCACGGCAAGTATCACCGAGAAGACAAAGGCCTGCGCGCATGACGTCAGCGTTACGCAAGCGGCAGACACGCCAAAGCTGGACGAGAGTCGAGCTTTGGCGTGCGTCTGGCGTCGCCGGGTTCCAGCGTCGCGCTGCTTGTGAAGGCGCTGCGAGACGCGCTGGCAGCGTATACCGACGCGAGCTGGGCGGCGCTGCGTGGTTTCACTAGTGATGACGTTTGCGGAGGAATTAGGCGCGGGCCTTGTGCGGTACTGCCACAGCCTAGTTACTTGGCTTTATTTTTTTCCCATGTGACAAGCACTTGGAAGATGTATGCACCAACTGAACTTTCTGACGTCACATGACTTGCGGTGGCGCTGCTGTCGGCACTGCGCATGCGCACATGCGTCGCCTCACGCGAATGTGGTTTCGGCACACGCGCATTGTTCACAGCTAGTGTAGTGAAACGCGGGGCTGTTTTAAAAACTGTGTTGGTGCATAGGAGGCTCCCTCGGCGCAAGTGTATGCTTTTGACTTTCCCGGAATGCATTACAATGTCCGCCATCTTGAAGCCGCCGATGAATATCGCAGCTTCTTGCCTGGCCAAGCGGTGTCGGCAGTTCCTGCACTATTTCGGGGACGGCACTCTGCATGGTAACCTCTAAAGCATAATTAAACGGCCGTTGAATGGAGGGTGAAGCATCAATTCGTTCAATTTCTTCAATTCACTGATAACTGCGTTTATAGTGCCTGCAACGCACAGCGTAGATCTTGGTATATGGCAGGCTAGCCGTCGTGTCCAAGTTGGCCCACATATAGGGATTGCGACACGCAGTGTACTTTATGACTTTTTATTTTTCCTCCAGAGTTCCAATGTCGGTGTGGTAAATAGTACCAGACGACATTTTCACTGCACTGCTAGCCTTACCCTGTCAGCTCTCGGTTTGCTTAATATCTGCGAGGTTGCCTCTGTGCGACTGCAATGTGTGAAGGATAGTACGGTCAATCCAAAATGAGATGTATCCCACGCAGTAATAGGTATACGGTGTGTTATAGCATGTGCTAGTAGTGATATGCATTCGTTCATTTCATTTATTTAGATACCTTCATAACACTCTAAGGTGACGGGTCGGTCGAAGCCAGTAGAGGCTTGAAGCGACGAAACCCAGCAAATGGAATGTCACAGGTAGCACAGAAGAAGTCCGCAGAGCACACATTTAAAACATGTATCGCACTATACGAGAAACAAAAAATAATCACCTCACACTATCCCAGCAAACATATTAAATACAAAATATCACACAACAGTACATAGTAGATCGTAATAGCAGTAGAGGTAGATAAGCTTTATTTTTTAAACTCACATTATATCAGAAGATCTGTGAAGTAACTCGGAGGTCGGTAGTTGCCTATGCCCTTGAATTTCTACAAATCTGGACTTCTCTTGTTTAGCCACGACTGATTTTGCTTTAAATCAATCAGTCATTCAATCAATCAGTATTTATTTAGCCACAGTGTTTACGCATATATATAATCACTTAACCGTACACGGCGTCTGAGAAGGATCGCGACAGATCTTCGTGGGATTTTTAGAAAATTTATTAATACACTTATTCGGTTCGCACCACAAAACTTTATTCATGAAAAAACAAAATTTAAGCAAGAACCACACAAAGAAAGAGGGAGAGGTAGAGAGAAAAAGGATGATTGAAAGGCAGAGAGGTTAGCTTGATCGCATGGCTCTAGAAGACTACTCTGCACTGGGGAGAGGGGTACAAACAGGAAGCGATTGGCAAATGAAATGATAGGGCGAAGGGTATATGGATGACGATGAGGTGATTAAAGTTACATTATCTCCTATTTCAGAGCGTCAGTGTCAGTCCAGTTGTTCGTAAAAATGTAACCAATGCGTTTGATGCTTTTACGGAGCATTGAATGAAGTGTCAGGCGCCAAGAGCTTTTTCGGTGGTAAATGGCACACATCATTCATGCTTGACAGTGTCTTCTCAAGTGCGTGACTCTCGATGGCGAGAAGAGTAAATACAGTGAAGAGGCGTTCTATGGCTTGTGGAGTGGAGCACGCGGGACAGTTTCGACTGGTGGTTTTCTTTATTCTACGAAAAGAAACAAAAACAATCTTGTGAAAATCCTTCCGAGACGCAACCTGTGGGTTGTGCTTTCTGTCTCGACAAGAAAGATCGAATTGCAAATGATATAACTATATTGAAATAGACGAAGTTCAGGCGGGCATGAAAAAAATCAGAACACCCCCAGATATCCCGTGTCAATTCCTTGGCTGCTTGGCGAAGTAGAGGTGCAGCATCTGTTTGGAAGTACGGGATCGCAACGCTTCTAATGTCTTTGTGAGCGTTTTTTGCGGCTTTGTCAGAACTAGGTTCCTCTATAGCTCCCTATTGGGAGCCAGAGTTACGTGTTCATCCCCGTAGCACCGTCTTTCCTGCACAGCATGTTGATCCTGCTCCTCACGTGACTGAATTCAGCGAATAGCGGCGCCGCGCGTTCGAGGCGCGCGGCGCGCTCAAAAGCGGGGGCGTACGGCGTGGCGCGTGCAACGTCTACTTTCCGGCGCGGCGGCACGTGGAAAACAGACGCGCAACTCTGGCTCCCGTAGGGAGCCTATAGAGGAACTCTAGTCAGAACCACACACAAAACTAAACCTAATGCTGCAGAAAAAAAAAAAAAAAGCACCACCTCCGAAACAACGTTTGCCTTCAGAGACGATCAACCCAATGTCTGAGATGATTTCCTTGGTTTGGCACAAGATGTTTCTGTACCAGAATTACGAGAGCTTAACATAATCGCAGGGTTCATCGTCTGAGTAACGCATACACTGCTTGAACGCATATAACGCATATACTGCTTGAATGACAAAATAACTGGGTCCGGACATTTCATCGAACGCCGTTTCATTGAACACGGCTTCATCGAAACCGTTTCATCGACCGCCGTTTTATGGAACGCTGTTTCATCGAACGCCATTTCATCGAAGCCGTTTCATCGAACGCCGCCTACTTGAGCAGTAGAAATGTTTTTCTTCTTTAGCGCCGGGAGGATAGCAGTGTTTTAATTTTTATTATAACTTATAAACTCATACATATATAAAAGGAAGAAACCTTTTTTGTCACCTTTTATTCTTTTTTTTTTTAGTAAATTATGACCTTTGTTAAAGTGACCAATAAGGAGAGGGAACACTGACGAAACTTTTTAAAGCTGTGATCATCAATTGCAGTGATGAAGGCACGTCCGTTCAAAAGCATATATATCTTTGCCCTTGAAAAAACGTATGCTGCTGCGAGACGAAGCAGTCCTTAAAGCAGTGATCTGCCTCCGTGTCCCATGATACGGGGAAAAAAGTCATGTCTTCTTTTTTGTCAATTTATTGTAACCGACAAAACAATGAATCTGGCGAATATTTGACATACAGTATATAAACTGCATGTCGAAGATCCGACAGGTCCACGGTTCTGTCGGTTACAATAAATTGAAGAAGAGGGAGACGCGTCTTTTTTAAGGACATAAATATGTTCTTAAAAAGACTGCTATTCCCCAAGGATAAAATGAAAACAAAGTTAAATCGACAAGTACAAAATAAAAAAGGCGCTGGAGAGAATAGCTGTTTCCCTCTTCAGAAAGTGTCTTTCACGCGTGAATAAATAGAGGGTTGAAGTGAGAAAAAGTGTGGCTGAGAACAGCCGCCTACCTCGCCAGAAAACAATAAGTCGCGTATCCACTCAAGTTTTGATATGATAGCTACCTTATATGATTCAGTAGCCAACGTTTAGGTGGCCGAAAAATTGATCAGGTAGTAATTCTATTCCTGGTGAATTTATTGCGGCGTCAAAACTATTTCAAAAGCGATACTAAATTATGTAAAAAGTATTGCATTACTCCAAAATTCAGTAAAGGGGAATTCGATGAAACGGCGTCAAGTGATTCGATGAAACGGCGTTCGATGAATCGGCGTTCGATGAAATGTCCACTTATTCGATGAAACAGCGTTCGATGAAAAGGCGTTCGATGAAATGTCCGGTACCCCAAAATAACATTTCGGGATCATAAGCAGAAAAAATCAAGTCTTGAATTAAATCTTAATCTTAAGGCCTAAATTTTAATCTAAAACTTACATCTAAAGAAAGCTAACTTTAAAGTTAAATCCGAATAGAAAGAACATCTGTCTTACGATGATCAAATGCATTCTCTCTATACGCGACCTTGGAGTGTTATGGGACTCCGCGCTCCGATGAACTCCCAAGTTATTTTTGTGGTGCATTCCTCATTGAGGATGCTCGGCATGGTGTCAAGAATTACGTGAGAGTTTAAAATACTTTCATCTGTGCTTGTGCTGTATAATCTTTTCATCCATTCAAAATTGGAATTTGCTTCTACTGCCTGAAAATCACTTAATTCTTTGAAAAAAATTAAGTGAAAAAAACAAACAAAAAAAAACTAAGCGTATTGAAAGCGCACAGAGACGCTTTATTCGTTTAATATACGACCGATACCTCGGAATGAACTAATATTTTCCCAGTCCCCAGTCCCACTGCGGCCATCTTGGAGTGCTACCAAACGGTTTTTAAATAATAAAAAGAAATGTAAAAATGCACACTCAAAAGTAGCTTTGCTATAGCTTGGGATTCGAGAGGCAAGCTACTATAGTCGTAGGTTAATTATTTAACTACTAGATAATGAAGGAATAATTATTGCTACGTGCTTCTCGTTTTTTTCTTCTACAGTAATGTTGTTAAGAGGGTGACAATTTTACACCATGTACTTAGTGCAATATTAAAGAAGACGAAATATATTTCTTATATTTTTGCTTTTTTGAAACAGAAGAATTTGTTGTACGAAACGCTTTTTTTTAAACACACCTTGAAACAACATTTTCACAAAACGTTTCGTCCATTTTCTTTAAAATAGCATTTACTATGCGGTGTAATCTTATCATCCTCTTAACATTAGTAGTGAAGCAAAATGATATGCACGTAGCAACATTTACTCGCTCATCATCTAAATAAACAGTTAACCTTGTACTATAACGGCTTTGCTCTGGAGTCCACAAGGACACAGACAACGTCAGCGAAGTTGCTCTTGAGTTTCAAGTTTTAACCTGCTTATAATAAACTAAAAACCATTTTGCACCCCTTCAAAATGGCCGCTCTGGGTGATTACGGGTGATTATCTGCGCGTCCTGCACACCACCCGTTTTATGCTATATTATTCTACACTAGCCTTTCTGTGGACTACAGAGTAGAGAACTCCGCACAAGGAAAGGAAGTTAAAGTCAAAAACCCTTTCTTTCACACAACGGCTCACAAAGTTATTAAAATAAAGTACAAAAAAAACAATAAAACAATGAAAAACAATGTTACAGGAGTGTCGAAGTACTCCATTAATCCGGGGTCCCACTGCTTATAGATCATACAAGAGACAGTCCGTGCATCCAGAGTCGAATGCGAGTCACCGCAATATCCGTGCTTCGAATGCCGCATGGCAATGAGTTCAAGGAGAAACTTGGCAAGTGGCATTCGAACCACGGACATTGCGGTGATTCGTGTTTGCAGATTCTTTTGTAGGATGTAGGAGCAGAGTGACCCCTGGCTTTGGAGGGCTGTTCTTTAAGGCTGGTTCACGCAGCAATGTTGACTTACGTTTTCATACGTTACGTATAAATAGGGCTCCGTAAGTTTTCGGAGTTTATTTTTCGTGAAATTCGGAGGGTGTTTTTCGGAGTTTATTTTTTAGCGAAAATTCGGTGTTTATCGGAGTTTATTTTTCGTAAATCCCCAATTCTCCGAAATTTGGAGATTAATTTTGCAGTGTTTCCTATTACAAAATAATAAATAATAACCGGATGCAAACGTATGCCAGATAAAAAATAATGCGCGCTTGTATCAATTACATTTCTTCAGTTGAATTTGGCGTTGGTGTCATTGGCAATACTAATTTGCCCCACGACACAAGTCGCACACAAGTGTGGCTTCAATATGCGTCGTTACCTTAAAATCAATGAACTGCCGGAGGTAGCCGCAATGAAGCTCGTAGTCATCCCGTCAATCTATACCGCGGCCGCGCGAGGTTCAACTGCCCGTCTTCCCTATTTTATACAATCTCTATGGTCCAAAGCTTTTATTGTTATCCCCAGAAACATACCCTCTCCTTTCCTAAATCCCATGGCCCAAACTGGAAGCCAAAAGAGTGGCTTTTGTCGTCACACGAATGGCACGATGACCTGCTTCTCTGAACCAACCTTGACGAGACAAGCCGTAAGAGAGTTTCGACAACGCTTGAAAGATAATTATGGTGTCATTTCTGCAAAACCACTGGCCCTGCGCTGCCCCCCCCCCCCCCCCCAAAAAAATAATTTGTTGTGTGTGTGTGTGTTTTTTTTTGGGGGGGGGGGAGGTTGGCATGGGAACATAACAATTCGAGTTTATCGGATAAATCCGAATTGGCAAAATTTTACCGGCGGGTGTTTTTCGGAGTTTTTCGGATTTATCCGAAAACACGTAGCCCTACGTATAAGTCACCGAAACATCCGTGTCTCGAATGTCGCAGTGCCAGGATATCTCCGTGATCATGGTCTCTCTTAATATCAAGCACAGAACATGAAGCACAGGTGACTGTCGCGTAAGCTTTTGTAACGTAACGCAACGCAAGAAAAGGGAGCTCTGTAAACCATGCCTTTATACCTTTTACCTTTTTTCATTTTTTTTTCATTGGCTTTGAAGTTTAACTTTCACGGGTTTTGCGATGAAGAGCGAAACTAAGTTTTCTTTCACGCATGCACGGGTCCCAGAGAAGGGAATAGGTGCGAAGTTAATGTGTCGACGCTCCTCGACGCTCTTAGCAGCATCCTCTGTGATTCCGTCGAAGCAGCGTAGACTGTTAGCATTTAGGGCTAGTGCCATTCGCAATTTCATTTCGGCGGTGAAGATATCGGGCCATCTCCCTGTGTTATAAGAAGAATAAAACATAATATGAAGGTGTCACGTGAATCACTCATAAACAAATTTAGGCGTCCACACTAATAGCTGTGGCACTCAAGAACACTAACGTTGATAAGTGTGAGGCTATTAGAGACAATGATAATTAAAAAGAAAGAACTTAGTTGGTTTTATACACAAACATTTGAGACAAAACAAACACCCACATGCACGCGCAGAAATGAAACGTGGGTGCTTGAGGGGAAGACATGTGGATGCGCGTTCGTCTGCGTAAGGATCGGCGAATGTGGGTACTTGTAAGCGCACTTACAATGCCCGACACGGTTAGCCCGAACACCACATCGCGCCGCTATTTTGCATTTTACTTTACTCAGGCAGAGTATTGATAAGCACCACACTTGAGCGCTTAGGTTACTACTCTGGACGGGGACTTTCCGCCACACCACTAATTTTAGTGGCAGGCGTTGCATTTTTAGATATACAAAACGAACTAGCGATCACTTGTTCGTGCCAACAGCGTCGCTCTGTGTGCGCGTTTGGCTTGTTCTAATTTCTTGTGCTGTTTGTTAAAAAAACCGCAATCTAGCGTGTTCTGCAGTGGTGATCCTTCCTCTCGATTCTCTGCGATGTACTCTACACACACACGGGCATTAAAACAAATAAAAAAAGACCTCCCAGAGATTTAAGCTTTGCGGAAACTAGACCCAAGAATCCTTATGACAAAGATCTAGACTCCAGCATGACAAAGTGCTTTCGAGGTTTTCTACTGGAAGCGAGGAAAATACGGTAAAGACCATTGACAAACGACGAAACGACGAGGTGGCTTATATTTTGTGATTGGATGCGCTCAAAATGAAAACGATGATCGAAGTCATTTTTTTCTCTTAAAATGTCGCGACAATGGATAGAGAAAGCTCTCTGCGAATAAAACACAATGGTAGTAGTTAGAAACGAATTCATAGCAGAAGCCAAAGAAAACAACAAAACGTAAGGAAAGGTGCAGTGAAATGTGAGTCATGGAGCTCACACGTTGTTGCTTCATTTCCTCTTCCACCAATATCGCTCATAAATGTATGACGGAAGGGAAGAAAAAAGAAAATGTTAAAGAGCGGAAATTAAGCAGTTTGTTCAATCAAACGACCCTAACTTTGCGTTTCGTCAGCGATTTTTAGATGGATCAGCGCGACTTCATCTGCTGCAATATACGCAAACGTTGTGTCTAAGAACATGTTTAAAACGCGTTAATCACTACAACAACGATCGTTCTCGGTGGGGTGTTGTTTCCTTCTAGAAAGGTGTAGTGCGATTTATTTTTTGTCCTTACATCCTTATTGCTGTTGAAGGCTTTTGGGTCTTCGCATTGAGAACCGTTTGAGGTTTTTTTGCTTATGTTCCATGACGTGTTTTGAGCTGTTTTTCAGATCATCTTTAACAAAATGACGCCCTAGAGTGCCGTCCGCGAGTTAGTTTCATAAATAAAGGATAGTTAAATAGCTGCGGTCATTGGTTGCTAAATTATTTCATTGAATATAGGGTCGAAAAAATTATGTGAATGGTTGACGATTGCATGCGACTGCCGTCAAGTAATATCACGAATCATTGAAGCAATGATTTAAGCTCCACTCGTATCGGCAGAATAAAGCAGGCGTAAACTATTAAACGAAGAATGCTCGGCTAGTCAAGTTAAGCCGGCCATCCACCGATAAGCAACTATTTTAAAGGGGTGCTTCAATAAACCGTTAAAATATATATATTTTTTAACAGCACTTTTAAACCGAAAGCAGAGATGGTCCCACAATTTTACCAAATGACCAACTGCTTGGTCAGGACGCTCATTCGTACATTTTTTTAAATCTTTAGCTACACACGCGCTACTTGTGAGTCGTGATATACGATATACTATAAATGCATTTTTAAAACACAAGATTCGATGTGGTAAAGAACACACGCAAAAAAATCTGCATCTTTTTGCGGCGCGGCGGCTTTTGCATTCTCACTGAACGACGTTTCGTATCACTCTAAAAAAAAAAAAGGTGTAGCTTTTACACTCCTTGTCACATATTTGACACCCCAAAACTTCAATTTGACGCACAGCACACCAACTTTCACGAGCGGTTGATAGCCGAGTTGTATAACTTAATAAAATATTTAATGCACGTTTTTCTCACTGCAAAAAAAGTAATCGGGGTTTTCTTGGCCCTACTGCAAAACCTCAGTGATTTTCTTTGTAGTGTTTGTTAAGTACTTTAGCTGTGTAAAATGTTATATAATAACGTCATCAAGCCTCTCGCAAAAGTTGGTGCCGTCAGTTCGACGTTATTGCGCTGTACATCGAACCGAAATTTTGGAGTGTCAAATATGTGACAAGGGGTGTAAAAGCTACACCTTTTTTTTTTTTTAAGTGTAGGCGGCTGTTTCCTTCTTTTCGTTTTTTCTTTTTGTTAATACCGGTCACTAGAAGGACCACTTGCGGTAGCTGAGCTTGTGATTGCACATGATACGGTAGAAGGGTAATTAGAGCATGCTGTAAGAACTATACTGCGAGCTGGGGTCCTTAACTCTCAAACACAAAGTTGGAGCCGAAAGTTTGCGAAGCGCGCCGTTGGGACGCCGGCGACAAAAAAGCGAAGTCATCGTCGCGATAGGCCAATCGGTGCGCTCCATGAACTTCCGCCCAAACTTTGTGTTTGACGAGTCTAGATCCTTAAGTGTCCTAAAATGCTTCCTTGGCGCATGAAAACGAAAAATAGGGGCACGCCAACATACGGAACTCGCATACGGAACGCGCGATGACGAGGCAACCAACCTCGCGCCGTCATTAGGTCTGTTCGATTCAGCCAAAAAGTTCTGAACTAGTTCTGTCCAAGTTCAGAAAAGTCCAGAGTCGTGCAGCGGCGGCGCAGAACCAGTGCAGCCGCCGCGCAAGGACTGGCGCTGTAATCGGCTTTCCGAGCGGAAGCGCAGAGTGTCTGTCTGCATCTGTTGGCTCTTGTTTCTCCACGCCACGTTGTATGCGACATTTAATTAGTCGCGTTTTGATGAGACCATTCGTGTTTCCTTAGTTTTAAAGTAGAATAACGGAATATTTTCTGTGAATATTTTTTATTCCAGTGTACTAAAAACGTTTTCTGCACGAAATATATTTCTGTCTGCATTTTTAACGGCCGTTCGGTTCCTGTCGCTTCCATAAGCGTTCGTGTCCTTCACCTATTTTCGCAATAGTAGATTCATTCCAAGTCTCTCGAGTTTCGCATTTCGACGATAGGTTTGCGGCATCAGGATGATTTTGCTTCGGCAGTCACTGGCGGCTGCGCGCGGTCGTGTAGCGGTCACCTCACAGACAAAGGCCTCGACAGTAGCGTTTCGGTCAGTACAGTTATCGACCGTAACTTTGCGTCAAGCTGAAGCGTTTATTCTGATTCTCAAGAAAGACCTGCATGAAACTAGCAAGCCAATGTCGATTCTCGGCGTTTTTCCCAGGCCCGTATAGTGGGCGTCCACAGATACCAGAGGACATAGCATGCAGTATTATGCTCAGCTGCGGGGCATGCAAGGGCTAATGTACCAAATCCTAGACCTCCGCAATGTATCGGAGGCGTCAGTATGCATCCAAGAGCAACTGAAGGCGGGGACTATCAAGAATGCAATACCTTTCCCGTGTGTGTAAGGAAGAATATCAACACTGTGGATCCCCTCATAGCATCAAAAAGAAACAACTTACATGAGCCAATATTTCAACACTCACCACAGGAAGCCAAACCTACACGAGCAGGTGCCTAAAACGCTTTCAAAATGTCATAATCAATCAAATTCCTACCCTCGGTTATCATCTCAATCCCGCGTCCTCCGCGGGTACGTTATTATCATAAATGAAAGGAAATGCAACCTCCGTATCGGCGTTATTGTGTGCACATCGCAGACATTTGAGCAAGAGCTACGAAAATGGCACCGCGAGCAGAGACGGACGAGCAGTGTCGTCTGCTATCGCCGTCTGCTCTTTTCGTGTGCTTCTGCATGGACGCTGAACTGACTCCGGAGCCGGTGCAGTATTTTGAGGAACTGGGTCTGAACTCGTCCAGAACTGGGATGAATCGAACGCGCCAGTACAGCGGCCGTGCAACTTCCGGTTGAATCGAATGCACTGGTTCCTGCACTGCTGAACTAGTTCAGCCAGTTCAGGCGAATCGAACAGACCTATTATCTGAGGTCAGGGGGAAACAAACCTACATGGACACATTTAGGGGTTAAACAAACGCACAAGGTGCGCAAGAAAAGGACGAACTTGAACGAAGTCCGGTAATCAACAACTTTAAGAAACTCTGCCATAAAAAAGAAATCTAAAAAGTTTACAATACACAGGTATTAAAAAATAATATTTTACAACGAAAAAAAGAGTTTTGGGCCGTATTACCCCCGCCAGACGGAAATTAAATCGAAAGGTGGAGGTCGCGGCCCGCTTACCCCCGCCCCATGTGTGCTTACACTGTGCTGACTTCTCTCATTGGTTGCAGAGATGATTGAAGTGTGAAAAGCTGGTTGTAAGATTGTTTTTCCTTGCCGTAATAATATTTTAATCTAGAATATTTGTACGTTTGAGAAAACAAATAATCTAAATAGGGTCATCACTGTTTTCGTAAATATCCCGTGATTGCCTTTTCCTCTTTGGTTTGGTTTGATAACAAATATGGTTGCCGTCGTTAGCGGGGTGACATAGCCGTCTATTTTTATCAGTGCTAGTAGTTTTACGCATCGGGGGTATTTGGAGAAGGAACTTTTCAACCGACGTAGTTTGCACCAAACCGATGTCGCAAGTACGCGCCTTCGAAGCGCTCTGCGGGTGAAAAAAAAAGAGTGTGCAGGCGATCTGGTGATAGCTAATCATGACATATAACACCTGAGACTGTGGTGTAAGAAATTGGAAACTTTTTGTAGAAGGGAACAGACACAGAAAGGGACGTCTCAAACTCAGCTGAGACGTCTCTTTCTGTGTCTGTTCCTTCTACTAAAAGGTTTATAATTTCTTCCACCACAGTCGCAGGTGTTATATGACATGATTAGCTCTGCGGGTGCTTGTTTTCGTACCGGGACCGGCCTAAGCCTAGATCTCACGTCCACTATTTTACTTGATATGGTCTCGATTTGTTGGTTTGGATGTGTTGATGCTGAATAAAGATGTTGATTTCCGTAACAGCGGCCCTGCTGTTCTATGAATTGTGCAACCGTCGTCATGGTGACCATGGTTTCAATAACGAGACGATACCTACACAGGTAAGAATTTGCGAGCCATTTTGCAGGTGACAATCGGGCGTTCGCCTCGCATCAAGCTTGTCCAATTAAGTTCCCGTCATTTCCCTTTCGAAAGGCGAGTAAGTCTCAAGTTTTGCAGCGCACCTGGCCTGCCAAAGAGAATATTTCTAGGTCGCATTTTAATTGTGCGCCATGACGATTACCTACCTTACTCGCGTATGCCACAGAAATAAAAAAATAAAAAAGAAAGCAAACAGAAAAGTTGAAAGGGCATCATACTTATTTTGTTAATTTTTTAGTCTTCTCGGTCGCTTTCTAACGCACATCGACAGACGTTTACAAACGCTTGTATTGGACTCTGGCTCGCGCCTCGATGGAACGCTAGAATGTCGACTTCATGGTCGCTTCTGCCAGCGTTGCAAACGTATTTAGACGATGGCGGACGACGATGAGCCGCTTTCATGGCCGTGTCCTGCGGGCGTTGCAGACAGCAGTAGACGGTAGTGGAAGAGCAGACGATGACAAAGGCTGCCGCGCGTTTGCGCGCAAGACTAGCGGGCGGTGTGAGATGCCGAACTACACGAAATGGACGTTGCGACAGGCACACTATACTTCGTTTCGTTTTACGATGGACTAAAGGTCAAAGCCACAGGCCGCCAGGTCCAATCACGTTGCACGTTAAACTATGACATGCTTAACATTGATTAGGGTGGACGAATAATGCTCCGAATCAAAAAGTGCTGCATCATTTCTGTAGCTTCGACACTGCAAAGAGCCTGTATGTTGTGGCCTTCTTTGCAATGTAAAATTGGTGAGTCACTGGGTGCTATTCAATTCGAACCACTGTCCGCCCAACCCCATTAGACGCGGGCACCGACATGTACATTGAAGCCAAATACCAGGCAATTTCTAAGTGGTTCGTGATTGGATCTGGCGGTCCGTAGCTTTTGCCTCTAGTCCATCGTAGGGTGAGACGAGGTATAGGATTGCGTTCGTGGTCGGCCGAGCAGCCAAATCAATCCAGTAGTAATGGGCTGATTGTGGGCGTGGCTTAGAGCGAGCCATGACCTTGGCCTAAATTCCGTCCAACAACATAAACATAGCAACAAAAAAAAATGTTTTTTTTCGTGCAAAAATAAAATAGTGTTTTCTGAAGGTAAAATTTGTTTTTCATTTTTGTGATTTCTTTTTTGTTCAGAAACGCCTGGGGGATAAGTTCCCAGCATCCCATAATCGCTCCACAGCCAGTAATATTGAGGCATTAGCCGGTGAGAACGCCGGATAACCAATCAGGAATTACTAAAGGCAAACACAATAGGCCCCACCCCGATGTTTTTGAAACTCTCAGGAACTATAGGCGAAACAACCACGCTTCAAAGTCTGTTACTTATGTCCTATCCGTTTTAGGCAGGCACGTGGGACAGCATGGTGGCGACCACTTCTGCTATAGTCTGTCACCCCAAGAAAAAAAAACATATTTTGCGCATATATTGTACGCTGGCCATAGTACTCTATAAAGCAACTGGATCATGAAAAGTAGCGCCAAACTCCCCGTATGGTTTCCATTTTGGTTCATGGAATGAGCAGTTTTTCTTTGACCTCTCCATTCTTAGTGAGCCGATCCAAAAGTCACGGTGACAGGTTGCTTTACCAAGAAATTTCTTCAATACCGAGATTACGCACCGCTATTACATGCGGCGTCTGGGCTTGGCGTAATTGGAAACTAATTGTCTTGTCTTTAATTACGCAAGAACAACAATTACATTGTAAACTATTCGTGGAGATAAGCATAATTGATATGTTGAGTACATACACAGTGCCAAGCACGCTTATATTGGCGAGGAACGCTTCCAGTAAGGTGACTCTCCATGTCGCTACTGCAGTGGTTCAAAACAACCCTTTCGGTAATTCGAAGATTTGAATGAACCGAAAGGGCGATTGCCATGGCATCGGTGACCTATCAGCCAATTACCTTGCGAGGTTTGGTCGTGTGTATGTTAGCATCTCTTTGTGTCCGGCTAGCAGGCAGGGAAGGCAATGGCACTATACTTTTTCGGGATCCAGCGATTTGAGCTCTTACAAGAGTGAAGGAGCTGCGTTATCGTCCTTGCAAACGAATATTTTATTTTTGTTAAATACTACTCGGAATCACTCCCTAACATTATTAACCTAATAAACCTGCCCCATATTTTCTTCTAGGCAATCTAGCAGTCGCCAAAAGAATTCCGGAAATATGAGCATCGTTCATTTCCGCAATAGACCGATCTCACTAAACGTTAGGCGTGCGTGGCGCCGCCATAACTTTAGTTCACAGGAAGCAGGCGGCTGTGCATGCGAGGGCTCGTGCCGTTTCGTGTTCCACACGCGCAGAGCTCCAACCGGGTTGTTGCACCTGCAAAAAGACTAAAGTTCCCTCGATGCATTGCGGCAGCGGTGGCCTGGTCAAACTGGCTAGTGAGATCGGTCTATTCGGAGCCAGAACAAGCGGTCACGTGGCTTGGTGCCCGTCTATATGCCGCAAAACGTTAATCACAGCCCCGCGCTAGGGTCGGAAACTAGAAAACGCGTGCTGAGCTTCAGGCCATTGTTAGAGTTCGGCTATTCTCAATACTGCGGTGGTTGTACACGAGACACTACCCAAGTGTCCACCGAGGCACTCAACTTCGGCATTGAGCCGAAGTCGAGTGCTTACGCAGTTCTCACGTCCAATCCATGAGCCGCGCTCGACTGTCGTCAGGCGGGTGGTTTGGATCCACAATTACGTCATCAAGCTTTGCGAAGGCAACACGGAAAGAAATCGACCCCTTTTATCCTCGCAATTTCACAGCGTCCAAGAGGCTTCTGATTTAGAGGTAGTCCGTGCGGGTATATTTCGGCCAGACTAGGATCAGGACGCCTCTGTAAAGTCATGAACATTCCAACCCGACATCGTTTCATGACCCTTTAAATAAATGGCAAACAGCTGATCTAAAATTCACAAAGAGACATCTTGATTCACCATTTAAAGAGGGAAGCATAAACGTTGCGCGTGGAGCCGTACTTCTTTTTACCACGGTTATATTCTGTTTCACCTTATGATGTACCGCAGGAAAGGCTACAAGCGCGAGCTCCTTGCTCTAGGCCACATCTCGCCGGCACAAGCTCTCGTGCGTTAAGAGCAGCTCCCAAAGCTATGAGCTCGAGCTTCTAGCCTTCTCTGCAGTACAACATAAGGCGAAACGGAGTATAGTGATGGGAAAGATAAGCGAGCCATTAGGTGGCTCATGCCAGCCATTGACTATGCGCCTCTTGTCTATACTTGGTGGTATATGTTACGTCATGCAGTTATAAGGTCAAAATCCTAGTTATTTCTTCTTTCAAGGCCACTTCGGAATCGCTATATGAAAAGTTCAGCTTCGCTACCTAACCCTTTTGATCACTGCCTTGGCAAGGTTAAAACTGTTTTTTCTTCTTCACCTTCTTGAAAAATTGGGCCATCTAATTACGTTCTGTCTAGTTTACAATGCATCACTGTCGCTTGTTGGTTTTCCTCGTGTACCGCAATGGTTCATTAGGTTTAATGAATGACCACGCCTTGTGGTGTTCGGCTGGTGGTGCCTAACTTTTAATGTTCCTTAATGTTTGTCTCGATGTATTCGCTCAAGCGCCCACACTTGATTGTGACAAGTTGGAGAGAGAAAAAGAAGTGAGCTTGGAGTGAGCCGTCTAGAGAAACAAGCAGGGAAGAGAAAAAGAAGACAAATAGAGAAAGAACGTAAGAAAGAGAGACAGAAAGAGCGGGAACAGAAGAAAAAGAGGTGAATTCCATCAACCCGCACAAGCTCGACAGAGGAAAATTACGTCAAACACCATACGTCCACTAAAAAGATACCAATGCAGGAGTGCAATCTCAAGCCTGTCGTTATGGAACAGGTTGTTCCGGGTTTAGCTTGCACTAACAATTTGTCTTTCTGATAAAAATGTTTTTCGGGTTGGCTAATGTTTTGAGGGCGTGCAATTTGTGTGACTCACGAATATGTACTTGTACGACTGAAGGCTGAAATCTATTGGTTTGTCGCCATAGCTGAGCTTGTTATTGTACTTCGTTCCACGATACGTCAGAGCACGAAGTCTTGGATCCATACAAGTACAGACCGGCACGTTTGAAGCGTAAGGTTAAGGTGCACTTACTGCGGTTAATTGGTTCAATTTATGTAAAGATACATACACGCATATAAAGATGTCGAGCTACGTGATGTTCAGTTTATGTCGCTCCTTGGCGGTAGAGGCTTGTTCAGACATACAGCGGAGCGCTAAGTCAGCGCCACGTGAGCGCTCGAAAGAGCCCTCACGTGGCGCTTCCCAGTGCGGGCTTAGTTCTAATATAGCGCGCGATTAGCGCTTTTGAAGCGCCTTGTTGGCACTTTTGAAGCGCCTTGTTAGCGCTTCAGTATAGAGTATACAAAAAGCGCTGACAAGGCGCTACAGCGCCTTGTTAGCGCTTTTTGTACTGCGGTTACTGCTGCGGATTAGAGCGTGCACTGCGGTTCCGGTTCTTGTGGTTGGGTGTGTAGTAGCAGCACCATGGCGGGCATGTGAGACGCTGAAATAGAAACTCGACAAATGCTGTTACATACGCAATTAGTGCAAATGTGTGTGGACGGCTTAACGCCCAGAAGAGCCTTCTGGGTGCGCGAAATCTTTCGCCACCGAGATACCATGCAACGGGTACCCGGCGAACCTTGTTCATGGGCTGAGGGACCGACAGACAGAGTTCTTTCGAAGGTGACTTTTTCTAACTGCGTGTCTTTGAAACCAGGGTCACGCATGTCGAATAGAAAGCGATGAGGTCGTACACAATCAATTAGTCGCTCAAAGTCCATGACTTGGGATCGTCTGCCCGACCGTTTGCTTGCTGGAGAGAAGCTCTTTATTTCCTCCTCTTTCACCACCAAAGGAAAAACAACAACAACGGAATCCCCGTGCACGCGCTGTTCCGCGGCAACATGCACGGCACGAGGGGCGTGAGAGCGCTTACACTGCGCTGCTGAAGCGCTGCAAAAGCGCTAACCGAGCGCTACGTCACGCCCAAGTTGGTGCCACATGAGCGCTACTTCCAGCGCTGCATGAGGCGCTAACTTAGCTCTCCGCTGTATGTGTGAACCGGCCTTAAAGTTCTAGACCGGCCCTATTAGCGTGTAGCTTCAGCTGCAGTCTGCGTGAAAGCTAAACGAAGCGGACGATCAAAGCGAGGTTGTCACTCATCGGCGAGCAGGAAAGACAGTGTTGACAGCGAGCGTCCTTCCGATCGCTCGCTATCGGCCTGCATTGATTAACAACGGGTGCAGTTACGGCTTTCTGGCGTGTGCAGCTCACAGAGGCTTTTAGCACGTCATTGCACCTTCCCGAGTCTCGAAGATACCAGGCTCACGATTACAGATCATAACTATTGACATGCGATGGTAATAGGAACACTATGGGTTCCTGAGCAACGAAAAATTCACGCGCGACCACTTCCCCCCCCCCCCCAAAAAAAAAAAGAAAAGAATATTGAAAATAAATTACAATGCAGTGAGTGCGCAGGCGAGCTTGGTGGATGTTAACCATTTTGTTCTTTGTCCTCGGCTGTTCATTTTTCTTCAACTTTGAAACTTTCCTCTTTTCCTGCCTCAGTCTCGAGCTAAGAACAAAATGGTTAAAAATAAATTAGGCGTTTTTTTAATCTACTGTGCGAAACTCCATGTGTAGAGTGAGTTAGGAATACAGTGCAGAGCGCACGCAGATCTGAGTCGAGTTACAGCGGAACGTCAGGTTGCGTGAAGTGAATCACGGTCTCGACAACGTCATTAGATCTAGTAACTTTGAGTGTCAAGCCGTGGTGCAACGTAACGTTACGACTCCGTACCTTGAGTCGCGTGACAACGTGACACCGTGACGGGGACGTCACCTGATACAACGACATGACAGCGTGACGTCAGGTGAGCATGTGACCCGTTGTACCACGAGCCAGGTGAGCCATGGTGGGATCAACCCCACAGACCCTAATGGCGTTCCGCTACATTTAGCATGAAGTTAGCCCACTAAAGTTAGCTGATGGCGGCAAGGTACGGCTACGATGACACGACGGCGAACGCCGCCACGGCTACGCAAAATAAATACCAACTTCGCTCCTGCTCAAACGCATTCTGCTTAAAAAAAGGAGAAAAGACGCGACTCAGATTCTTTGGCACTTCGCCTTGGTAGTCTGCAGTCCTATATATAAGATATTTGACGTCTGTTTCTTTCTACGTAAGAGCGAAATACTACGGAAATATCGAAATATCAGGTATTGTAAATTAACATTAACCGTACACAGACGGTGCTTCAGCGAAAGCTTTAAAAGAATGGTAAAAACAAGGAATTTGTGAGAGAAAAACTAACAAAAAACTCTCTCGGGAGCAATTTGCCCGTCACTACGGATGTCAGGAATTGAAAAAAGCATGAATTAACTGTTTACTTAGCCTAAATTACTAATTAATCTCTAATTAGTGAAAATAAACACATGGTTTCAATGAGAAACTTCATAAGCATAATCGTAAACCACAATATCAACAAATTGTAAAATTATATAAAACAAAAACATTTTACAACGTCAAAAAAAAAAACGCTCAGTTTGTACACAATTTTTAAGTTTCGGTTTCTTATCGGAGTGCATCTTCGCGCCAGTGGTCCTGCTCCCAGAACCCGAGGCGCGAAGCCACCGCCTCGCCTCCCTCGTAGGATGGAGAGAAATATGGCGCACTTGGGTTGCTCGTCTCGGCCACTGGGAAGCAGGACCGCTGGAGCAAAGTAACGCTCCGATAAGAAAGGCTGCCCCTGCCCTATATCTTTATAAAAATAAGTTAATTTAGTGGTTTTCGAAGATTCTTAGCAGGTTTCTCATTGGAAACACGTGTTTATTTTCATTAATGATAAAGTTCTTTAGCAAATTCAGGAAATTACCTAGCTAATTAGTTTTTTTTTTGCAATTCCTGACGCCCGACGTAGCTGTCAGTTTGTTCCCGACAGTTTCTTTTTTTTCTCACCCACCCTATTTTTAGGAATTTTTTTAAAGCCTCCGCTGAACCACAACTGTATGTAAGCGACGCGTAAATATTAAATGAAAGTACAAAAAAGAAAAAGACATCCTCTGTTAACTTTAAGCCGCGTGTTATTAAAGATGCACATATTTTATTTTTGCTGCACCCAAAATAAAGGCGCAGGAGTAAGTAAGCCCTTGGACCCCGTCTTCATGTTAGAGGCGCTCTTCTTTTAGCTTGTCTTTTCTCCAACGGGAAGTTTTAATTAAACTTTCGATGCCAACAGCCTTACCAAAGAAGGCTAAAAATATGTATAACAAATAGCATTAAAGTGATGAAGTGCAAAAAAAGAAAAGGCCAATCAAGCAAGCTACACATGTCCGCTTTACGTTGTTTTTCTTCGTGTTTTGAATAAACCTTCAAACGTTGTAATACAAAGCCCCGTACACGCGCCCTTTCGTCTAATTAACAACGCTCGACCCTGATGTTGGGTAAAACCGTTTTACACTAATTAAGAAAAAAAACTAGAAGGGTATTAAACCATGACATGCAAGGCACTTTTGTTTGTTTATTATATGAATGTATGCCGATTTACGAAAATGTGTCCGCATTTGCCAGTTCTCGCTCGACTACCTAAAACTTCCAAATTTCTATTGATGTTTAATTTATCATTTGTTTTGCCTATTGGAGAATAAAGAAGGCAGCCATCCGCAAATAGCTTTAGTTTTGGTGGTTTCTGGATATCTGAAGCAATGTCATTGATGCATATTAAAAACAGTAAATACCAAAAGACTGAGGCCTAAAAGACTCCTGGTGGTAAGTTAATGAGCAGATATACTTCCATTAATTTCAAGATTAAATAGATAAGCCTCAATACACTTCACGACATTACGACATATGACTGTATCTTTTTGCTTTCGTACAATCTTTTTGTGGAGGTGGCCAAGTGCCATAGAACAATCGATGTGATAGCATTCATTTGTTGTTCGTTGTTTACGGTGTAGGAAACATCGTGAAACGTCCCTACAATTTGTGTTACGGTCAACAGAACGCTTTTAAAACCGTCCTCATATAAGTATAACGTCCCCGCGTTTCTCAAAAAAAAAAAGAAGAACATATATATTTTGAAATAATGTACTTCATCACATTACAGCATACGCTTCTTAAATGTTTAGGCCGGTAGTTTCCTATCTTCAGCCGGTTTCTTTCTTTAAAGATGGGAGTAACAGAGGGAGGCAGCCACTCTGCCGACGGGGCTGTGTCTGAATTGACCTGTAAAATGCGATTTCAATTTAATAAGACAGCCTCTTCAGATATCGCTTTAAAAAGTCATTTGGTATTTTATCTAGACCTGCTGATTTTCGTTTTTGCATAAGGAGAAAGTAAATTAGCGAAAATTCCTGCTTGGCAGAATGTTTGTACAGCACCACAGCCATGATACAACACGACCTCTCGTCGACAAGAAAGTTCATTGTGACGGCCGTGACCAGCCCGGATTGGTTGCTCATTGTGAAAAAGTCCGCCCTCTTCTAAATCAGTTACGACGCATATCAGTTAAGACGCATAATTAATACCAATATCTTTTATAACATCACGCGAAGCCTACGCCGTATGCAAGTGCAAACTTGAAACCACCCTGTAGAATTTAAATCAATCTACGAAATACGATTAAGGCAAAATTTGATGGGAAACACCCGAGTACGCCATGCAAATATATCTGGCGCTTCCACACCGCAAACACGATCGAACGACAAGTTGGCACTGCATTTAGGGTCAGCAAAAGCATGACACATTTCTCGCGACAAGTCTTATTACGCCCGAAATCGCGAAGAGCAATTTTAGTTTGTGCACAGTAAATTGAATATTTGCTGAATCTACCTCTAAAAGGTAAAATGGGAAGAAAAAATGTGCGCAAGTTATGAGTTTTCAAATATTGTTTCTCTCTTATAACATCACACACGGCCTATGTCGCAAAAGGTTTCAACGTGAAACCGCTTTGCAGAACACAAATCGCAAAGCAAACAACTTTAGCTTTAGTGGTTTAAGCGTCACGGCGATTGTGCGCTAGAAACCGGCAAGAGCACGGCGAACGTCTGTTGCCACAAGCTTCGGGCGGGTAATGCACTCACGAATAGAGCAGCGAAAATCCCAAACGTATAATCCGAGATCGCTGGTATACTAGGGCACATCTCAGAAACACCCGACGTCGCGCGCACAAAGGCAGCACACACCGCAAATGCGAAGTCGGCACGGAAACGAAACTGCTCATGCGGACCATCCGGACACTGACCAACCGCACGCACCGAAATCGTCCGGTCAAGTGCCACGCCGCGCTCTCCGCTTGTAACAATGCCTGATTCCTGGGCTCGAAATGTTCACACACAGGAACTGCTAATCAAGGGTGACGCAAAGCAGGACAGTAGTGTGTTCTCAGATCATTAACGTGTTTCCTATCCCCTTTTTTGTTTTTGCTCCTAAGAAAGAACAAGGCGAAGGAATTTCGTTGGGAGTATTTTCTCAATCTTTGGAAGGACGTTTTCAGTATCGGCCTCATCTTTTTTTGTCGTTGTTCGCTTTTTTCTCCCCTGCGGCGCCAAGACAGGGCGGCCGGCCGGATCTATCCGCGGAGCTGGAACTACAACGTACGACTAGCGATGATGTGTACACACGTGACCGCGGTGCCCCCCCTCTCCCCCTCCCCGGTTTCTCTCTATCGACCAACACAGCTGTTCACTAACAAGACCGCGTTTGTCCACACCAGGGGTGGGCACTGGGCGTGCGCGGAAACCGAAGTCGAGAGGAGTGAAGCGTTTGCGCACGCGCAGTACCGACAGCAGCTCCACCGCCGCGACGTGACGTCAGTGAGTTGAGTTGGTCTATACTTAGTTTCAGCTTGGGTCCAGACGCAGCCGACGCTACGAGGTAACAGGTTCAATCAAGCAGCGCAAAAGCGCAAGTTTCTAGGCCTTTTTTTGTTTATGATTTGTCCAGCGATGACAGGACAGGTGTACAGAAACATGACGAACTCCCTGATGGTGCGCTTTTGACGCTATCTGATTTGTCCCATCAGCTCGAAGGGCAGGCTGCGTCTGCACTTAAAGTGAAACGAACTATAATGGGAAACCGGCGATCCACTCTAAAACCGATATTAAAAAGGCTACCATCAGCTTATCGTCGGGCATTCAGGCGGTTGGCTGTTTGACAGGCAACCTTGTGCTCCGACGTCATACTACTCCCATTCGAGGCCAAGCCTGGCCAAGCAGGTTACTTGTTCGCACTTCCAGTTATTGCGCCGTATTTTTCCGTTACGTTATCAACCGTCCTTGCGGACGATTTTTGTTTCTTATGTTATGTTTGAGCGGCCGTCTTTTGTGAGATTCTCAGCGATCGAGCACGAAGATTATTGACACCCTGCTCACTCAAGTGCGTCGTGGTACCGAAGGTAGCATTCACTGGCGGCCATAGTTCATACTCCGTTTCCCTTAGCTCTGGCGTTTTCTTCATAGTCCCTAATTTGCCTGACAATTTGATAAACACACGAACAAACATCGCTGAAAAAGTAACCGAAATATTGGGCCGAGATAAATTGTTTTTGCGAAGTTATTGAATTTACAATTTAGGTCCTCACTGTGTTTTTCAAAGTGAAAGTCTCTACTGGCAACAATAAAAAAGTGATTTTAGCGAAAGGTCCATTTTTGCAGTTTGATGCTTTAGACCAGGGATCTCGAACACGCGGCCCCCGGGCCGTATGCGTGCCCGCGACTCGCTGGAACGCGGCCCGCAGGCAACCGGCTAGGAGTCCCGGTTCCGATGTTCCCGAACACAAGAAATGGCATGTGCCATAGTAATCTCATCTCGTCGATTAATTTTCGCTCGAAAAGTAGCTCTGCTCTTTTAACGTATTCACGTAGTTTATACTTATCTCCGTTCATTTGTCCTTTGTTTCGCTTTCTTTTTTGCTTCCAAGCTTTTTGTAATATACAACAATTCCGCTACTGCTGCAAGAGCGAACTATTCGTTGATGGATGCATCTCGGCTGTGAACTCTCAATCAGCAGGAATAGCTGCCAAAGATCATGCTACGAGCTCGGGATTCTAGCCTTCGAAAACACATCACCATTAAAAGACAAGCATTTGTTCCCAGTGTTGTAATAAAAATCGTCAGGAGAGCAAGAACGATCAAATTTCCTGATTGCATTCTTAGAGACATGTTGAGCTTGGTTAATTTCTGAGTGAACTGAGCAACGCGGGAACGACAGAATACTTGCTCTCTTGTTCAATTAAAAATGCCAGCACGTCGTCGGATGGTGTCATTTTAATTCTTATTATCACAGGAGGTCAGGCCTCAAAGTAGTCATCTAAGCAAATCAAATATAAACATGTGACTGGAAAAGCTGTGAGGTACAAAATGCATAGAGCACGAAGTCTCTCCTCAGTAAAATCTTCTGACCCCCCCCCCCCCCTTCCTCACACATATACAAACACTTATCAGTATTGCGTTGGCCCTCGACCTTTCCAGTGTGGTCAATTTGGCCCCCACACTCAAATGAGTTAGAGACCACTGCTTTAGACCCATGTTACGAATAAACAAACAGGGCGCGGGATGGCCAAAAAACATGTTTTTCGTGTAAGGCTCGTCAAATATTGAGGTGCTGGAGAAAAGCCGCCTTCAGTGTTAAGTCCTTATTTCGAACTCTTTTTGCTCGCGTTCCGCCCATTGAGTGTCATGCGGGAAGGGCCTCAGCACGCACCTCGTATCACTGCGCCGCAGCGTTTTTCCGCAACATAAAATCCGTCTGCTTTGATCTACGTCACCATGGCAACGAACGCCGAATGAATGGAAGCATGCACGGTACCGCCGTGCGAAGCCAGCAACAGCTGACGCCATTTTGCCAACGCCGTCTGCTAGTCAAAGCCGAACGCAGTGTGTCAGATCGGCCGGGTTCGCCGGTGCGCCGCTGGCAAGGACGACGAAGCTGAGACACGCCGACGGCGATTGACCAAGCAAGAGCACAGCAGGACGACTGTAACGGGGGCATTTATTAGGATCAAAAGAGTGAAATAAGCAAGATAAATTTTTACTTGAATCATAACGCGCGATATTCTAGTTGGGGACAACATACCTTTGCTTGTCTTTCCTGTGAGCTTTTTACGGAGACGCGGGTGCCGGCATCAGGAAAGCAGCTCCGTGTGCAAAATATGGGAGCCCTAGAAAGGGCCGTTTAGACTGCTACCAGAACCTAACTGACGTACGAGCACTTGACAAGTGGTTGGCGCATAAGTCGTCTTTATGCACGCAGGCGGGCGACGGGCTCAGCGCAGATGATCACTCGAAGTCACCTGGACCGTCAGAATCCTCGTCCTCAGCACTATAGAGAAGGTCCCTGTCTGCGTCGGGGCTGTAGATTTTGGCGGCCGCGGCGACCAACGACTAGAATGTATCAGTGCTTCCACGCACCTTCTCTCTCCTCCAAAACAGGAACTTTGCAAGGTGACCAGTGAAATAGTGGCTCTCGCGCCGCCCAGATGGAAGAAAGTTTTTGACAAGGGCCCAGGTGCCCTCGATCGTATTGCTGTGCGCATCAGTGTTCGGGTCGACAAAGTGCAGCTTGTGGTTGACGGTGAGGTGCGTGAAGCGAGCGTCATCTGCAAGCTTGTGATAACCAGCCCAATAGTCAGTGATTATTCTTGTTCCAGGGCGGACCCGCTTGCAGTGTTTTAGCGTCACGGGTCTCCACTAGTACAAGAAAGCAGCACCCGCTGCCACGCTTCACACCACCGAAAACCCACTGGCCAGGCCTTAAATACCCGCGATGGTACTTTCGCCGCCCGAACATACCTCGTCTAGTTCTACAGTCACGCTCCAGTGTTCACCGCCAATTATCTCTGGATGCGTAAAGACGGCATTTACCACAAACTCCCGACAAAGGCTCGTCCAATCAGTTATTGCCTTACTTGCGGCATCAGTCACCCTCTGAATGACGGCGCACGGTAGGTTCTGGCACCAGAGGTAGATGATATTCATGAGTTGGGAAGCGTCAGGTGCGATCCCTCAAAAAGGAACCACTCCGTTGCGAGACCTCGCCCCGGCACTGAACCTTCACCGACTTCCTCTTGGGCACCTCACGAGTCATCCACACACCGCACCGCCACGAGTAGCCATCCGCAGATCTAGCGCGGACTTGCAGCGTCATCGCAGCTTCGCACTCTGGACACACGAGAAACCAGGAGCAGGCCCATGCCCTCAAGCAAATGAATTGCTTCAAGAGGGTCTTTCATGGCGTCATGACGATGGCATAGGTTAAACGCCATGGCATTTCCATGCTGGCCTCTGGAAGAATAAATCGCCGAGGGGCTGAATGAGCAAAGCTGCGCGCTCCTTTGCATTTATTAGTTTTATTTGATACACCATTTTATACCTCGTGACATCATTCTAACAAACTCATTGGTTAATCGGTCGGACCACACCATCGCGGGACAAAAAACAAAAAACAAAAAAACGCCAATGGTATGACCATAACGGTTGCCACGGCATCTTCACAGAGAGGGAGCTGCTGAACCCTACAACAAAATGAAGAAAGTGGATAAAAAAAAGAAAAGGGAGCCGTTGGTTTCTTCAACTGCGTGTTCTTTGGCTGGCTCCTGGCACTGGCTGCACTCTCAGCTTAATGGTGAAAGGAGTATAGTTCGTTCCTGAACAGCGCAAGCTTACGATTAGCTTCCACAGCGCTTCTGCAACGTGCATTGGACACCACCAAGGTTGTAGTTCTTCTCAAAAGATAATTGGGGGCTCGTTCTGAGCGTGCGTTCATCATGAAGAACCCTCTTTTCGGCCGGCAACTTTATGAATATGTATTAATACTTCCTAGAGATGTTTGATATCACCGAATCAAATCAGTAAAAGAGCCGTAGCATTTTAGCTGACTGATCCGAACTGCTACTGCGACTAGGCCAGTTGTACGTTTTGTGGCACCGCGAAACGAGATTTGCGTCACACGATGGCAATATAGCTAATGATCGGAGTTGCCATCATGCTCGCATCGTTAGATTCGGCTTCGCCGTAGAGTTCGTAAACAAAGCTTTGACATCAAATATCTATAAAACTACACAAAGCATAAAAAAGGACAGCTTGAGATTTGGGGACATTTTTTGTACTAAAATCAGTCGTAAGCCCAAAATCGAAAAAATGTACCGGAGGTACTCTGTAAATAAACGATATCACACAGAGTTATCTCAAATCGCCAGTTGGAGACAATGATTACTCTTCAGCTCCTCTTTCGGCCGAATATATCTCTAACAGATGAATTTCGCCTGCGAACGTCGTTTCAATGATTCTGATTGCGATTAGCTTGCACGCGGCAACCTATGCTCACGCCTTAATTAGGCACTTCATGAAATTGGTTGATCTAGCTCAATTTGCGAAATTGCCCTGCACCTATGACTATAGGCGTGATGTTAACTCCCAATTAAAATTCTAAGTGCTATATGCTCGCTTTGTACGCAAGAAAAGCGACGGTAGAAGTAGCTGCGGAAGTTGTGGGAACCGATAAATTATTCATTTACCATATCATTAGCTGGCGCGCGAGCAACATTACCTTGATTAGGAAGGCCTGTACACTCGAAACTCCACGCCATCGCAGCATACAACCGAGCGCGGGCAGAAATTGGAAACCAGTGCTGCGGCATCGTTCGGTTGGGGTTTCTTGTCCAATGAATGCGTCGACGGATGCTCGGTGTCTGGCTGGCAGCCCATATTCATGATTGCCTCTATTTCCTTTTTCCTGCCTACATCGCCTACCACCGCCACAATCGCCGAGTTGTAGTGTGCCGACGCTCTATACAAAAGAGAAGTTGAACGGGCTTCGAAAATTTTATACGGGTGACAACTGAAGGAGAGCAGGTCTAACTGGAAGAATTAGTGGGTAGACGCAAAGCTAGTTGCCTTTGTCTCTACTCACTGCTCGAAGTCAAACGCCGAACGGCGGCGGCCGGCGTTCGGCATTCACTTTCAAACAGAACAAGGACTTCTGACCGTTTTCACCCTGTCAGTGACGCCAGCATAACCTTGTTTTCGACTTTTCAAAAATGGACAGCCACTTATTATTTCTATTTCGTGGAATTGTACAAAGCGGACCGGACCATGAGCTTTACCGAGTTTTGGAGTTCAATACATTTCGTTGCCCATGTCTCGCCCGCCAAATTTAGTGGGTGTGTGACTTTTCTCTTCCCCGTGACGCTCTTTCGTAAGGTTATGCTGATCTCGGGGAAGCCAGCCCTATATCTTACACAATATGTGTTACCATTGCAAACAAGGCATACCAAAAGGAGAATGCACTGTTTGTAGTGGAGACCCACAAATTTCCCAACTATCATTTTGTTGTTGTTGTTCTCTTTGGACTACTACCATACTTCGTTTGACCTTATGTTGTACCGCAGCGGAGGCTAGAAGCGCGAGCTCATAGCGTTGGCAGCCGCTCTTAAGTCACGAGAGCTTGTGCCGCCGAGATGTGCCCCAGAGCAAGGAGCTCGCGCTTGTAGCCTTGCCTGCGGTACATCATAAGGTGAAACAGAGTATAGAACAAGAAGCATGCATTATTCGCAATTTCTCGGGTGAGTTGAAACGTGGTGGCTCCAGTGTGCAAATAGCCCCCAACGACTTCCGGTTCTGAAGAGGAGGGCGGGTTTCGCAGTATTTACGATATCAAATATACACACTACCTTCTGGAAATGGCCGCCTATGGCACTGTCTGATTTAATTCACTATTATGATAAAATAATGATGAGTACAAAATGATAAAATATACGCGAACCAGAAGTGTGCAGGGGCAGTTTGTTGCCAATCAAAAAAAGGGACGAATACTCGGTGATGGGTTGAAAATGCCGCAGAAGCTACGCGTCTCCAAAACACGCTCGTTACCATCCGCAGGACTGCGGCTGCGCGTGCGCCGGTGTTACCATAGTCCGAGGACTCGCGCTGTGTGCAGAGTATCTATTGAATTTTTAGCCTGTCACTGAACATATTACACTGACAGCCTAAAAAAAGCTAAAACGCTTCTTAAAAAAAAACGAGTTGGAGGTGAATTTCTTCTTCTTTTATCTTGTGTATCTGAACATGACGTTCCTTTTGCCTGAAGATGTCAATAAACGCGAGAAAACACAAAAACCTCCGAACAGTCGTGACGTCATACTAGGATCTTTGGGCCGCCAAGCGCGTGTTGCTCGTGTGGGTAGTGCGTGCAATTGCAAGCATGCCAGGTATATTCCCCTGCACTGACACCTGTCGTAACGTCTCTTTCTGACCTTTCTAAAAGCAGCAAGAGTGCACGTGCATAGCTTTCACAGGCGCTGGAGATGCGCAAAAGTGGAAATTCAAGAAAATCCTAATATGACCTCACGCCCCGGAAAGAAGGGGCTTCAGCGTTACTTTAAAAATTAATTTCTACAACCTCCATGCACCAAATTGAAAAATAATCTTGATATTCGTGATCCTGGAGGCCGAATCAAGACTATATAAGTTTTTTTTTTTTTCAAATACAGAACGGTTTGAGTTTTTTTTTAAGACACATAAGAGGGCGCCGAGATGGCGTCCTTTAATAGTTGTCGCGCAAAATATTTTTCGCCGTGACGTCATGAGTTGTGATCTCTGACTATTTATCATCAGTTGCGAACTACAAGTTCGATGATATGGGGGCAGAAATAACAATGAAAGGTCGAAATCATCGCATTTTTAAACCCACTTCATAACAGTTGAAATCTTTCATTGAAATCTTTCATTGAGTTGATTTTTGTCGATGCGAGGGAAATTAATTGGGATAAAGACGTCACAGTGAGCGTTTGACCAATCGGCAATTCCGACGGCAGCGACGCTTCTTGGTCGCGGACGTCGCTCATGGTATCACAGTCTTGCGCAGGCCTCGGAAAATATTTATACTTCAGATCGATCTTTTTTTCTATTTCTTGTTGTTCTTGTTTTGTTTTTTTTTGATACAGGATGCCATCGACTTTCGCTTCTCCCTGGGAACAGGTAGTTCCCGACGCACTCAATGTCCAGGCACCTGGTCGATTTCTCTCGGCAGCGTGCTCGCGCCACGCTCTCATCGCCAGAGCCCTGGACCCAGACCTCTTTCCGGGGCAGATTCGCTGGAGCGACAGGCGCGGCCAACCGCGTTTAGGCGCTCTCCGCTCTGCACCTCGACCAGGCCACTCGGCCGCAATCAGGGAACTCTGTTCCGCAAGAGCAGCTTCCGCTGCCGCCTTCCGCAGCCCGCGCCCCTTACTTCCGACTCGTGACGCTGGCATTCTTCGCGGCGCGGATCCAATTTGGAAAGTTTTAGAGAAACTCCCATAAAATCGCCGGACGCCCTTGCATTATGCTCCGTTTCACCTTATGATGGTGCGCAGCAGATGGTATTGGCGACTCCAGCGAAACCGACGCCGCATAGCAGCAACGCCGAGAAGCTCAGGAGAAGAGGTCGTTTCGACTCTGTCGTCTGCTATCGCTGCTTGGTTCTCGTAGGCAGCATAGAAATAAAACATTGTTTCCAGTAATTATTTTTATGCTTCCACCGTGTCATTACAGCGCACTGACTAAAAGAAGGTTTCTACCGTCGAAACATCGCTTTGCTTTCCTATATAACTCCGATTTTACGCTGCAGTGCAAAACATTTATGCCGGTCTGCGTGCTGAACGACGAAAACGACCTTCTTTCGTCTGCGATTTTGCCTGACCAGCGCACCCCCATAGTTCGCTGGAGTCGCGAATACGCTCTCAAAAATAGAGCGTGTCTGCTTTTCAGCCAAGCACCTGGGAGAGCTGTATTAATGTACGAATGACGAGGCTGAAAACTGGTCTGGACCTTAAGGAACTGTCTGCGCTGTGACGCTTGCTATGACGTAACCACATGAAACGTCATACCTACCGTCACAGCGCAGAGATATTTTTTTAATAGACATAATTTTTCCGCGGTCATTTTCCGAGATTTCTTCCTAGGTTGCAACCATTGACTCTGCATGGTCAGTGTTTCGGTGCAGGAGGTAAATATTTCAGGTCGAAACGTATTTTCAGTGTGTTCGATCGCCGACCCCAAGGGCAGATTTAAAGGAGAAGGAGGCTGCCTCCCCGCCCCCTAAGCCCCCACGAGAGCAAATTTTTTTCTTATGGAAAAAGCAGTATACATTTTTTTTTTTAGGAATTAGTGGTGTGCGAATACCGGTGCAAATCGAATAGCACCTTCACAGTGGAACGTAATGTTTTACATAGCCAACGTTGTTTTATTTATGTATTGTTTGTTTTTGCACGACAGCCTTATGTAATGCCTTCGGGCCTTTAGGTGTAAAAAAAAATAATAGAAGCTACAACAACCGGTTTTTGACAGCCTCAAAACTAGGGACGGCACTGAGCTGTTATATTTGAACAACTATACGCACACCTCTGAAATAAATGTTTTGTTTTTGGTGAAATGGTGAATATTAGGTGAGAAAAATATAGATATCTTCCCTCTCTCGAGAAAAAAAAAACAATTGGGTTGTGGGCATGTTTATACAGCCCAGAACTTAGTCTGCCTCAACGGGCGACTTGTCTCTCAGGTGTAGATAAGCAATTTAGCCAGCGTAGTACAACCGCTATCTTGGGGTCTTTAACGTGCATCACGCAGTCGAGATACACGACCGACCGCCGGTACGATGCTCATCCAGATCTAAGCGGGCAGGGGTGGGCATTGAAACTCAGGTTCCCTGCAGGGCCGGTTTGCTCACCTTGCGGCCGCGGCTGCGGCTGCGGCCAAGAGGATTTTTATGTCACGTGACCATCTTCATGGGGACAACGAAGTACCTAGCGTCCCGGCCTAATGGCGGAGAAATCCGTATCGCTTCAAGCACAAAAGCCTAATTTCGCTCGCAGAAACTGTCTGCAGGGACTTTCAACTGGAGTCCAATTGACCGCCCCTTTATACTGGAGAAGCGGCAGGTAAAGTTACGGCCAGGGAGGGTAAATATGAGGCAAAATAAAGAAAAAACCACGCGAGATAAAAGCGGTGGCAGTATATTTATATACCCTCGCCAGCGCCGGCGGCTCGCGCCTCCTCTTGTGGTCGAGAGGTTAGAGTGCCGGCACTTGGCGTCGCGGCGTGAAAGTCCCGGGTTCAAATCGCGCCAGAAACTCTCTTTTTTTTTCTGCTTGTATTTGACTGCATTCTCACTAAGAATGTACACAAGGCCGTATGAGCTTTATAAAATTATTGGGCGGGTACTTCTGACTCACCAGTTCGTTGTTCTTGACCTCGGAAGAGCGCATACATGTCTCTGGCTTTCTTTACCAACTTCCGCCATGCCTCCTGCGGCTGCCGTGCACTCCGCGGAAAGCTTATGTCGTTGACAATATCTTCCCATGCCTGTCTCTTCGTTCGCCAGGTAACTGTGCTGCTGAATTTCTCTAGAATTTGTTGTTTTCGTTCTCTAATTGCTCTAATTAATTCCATTTGTTGATCCAAAGTCATTTTAGGTGTTTGCGTTCGAGAGATGGTTTGCGATGTCGACGCCTGACTCATTTTTGCATTCGGTTGTGATCGTCTGCTATCCATACTAAAATTCAACACGTAATGTGTTAATATTACAAAACGATTGCCACAGCGAGATGTAAAGAGTAAAAATATAACTTTTATCACATTCCATGCAAGTAAAAGTATAATATCTTTTATTTCGGTTTTACGACTGTCTCAGACGTTTGACTTGTTGCCTTGCCTGTAGGATTTCGCTCAATCAATGCATCCACGGCTGCTATTTTTTTCGTGTGTGTTTATTTCGTAGAATCTTTTTTTTTATTAATTGACACGACTGCAGTGTGTATTAGTACTAAATAGGCGCCTCCTGTTATTGAAAAGAGTCGTAGCAAGAGCGTTGTATATTTAAAAACACATAAAATAGTAGTTGCTGGGAAAGGATGCTTGTTTCGGCCCCGTTTGTGTGAAAGTCATAACGATGCTGTAATCTTGGTGTCCTTTTAATGAACATTATGAAACGTTCGTATTTGCGCGTTAACTTGGCTTGATCTTGGTTTCCTTTTAATGAACATTATGAAACGATTGTAGAAGCGCGTTAACTCGGTTTACCGTAACCTTTTTTTTCCCGGTTTGTCAGCCGAACAAGTGGGGCAAACAGTAAAAATTGTGTAAGGCGCAGTAGTCCTAGTGGATGATTAGTAAAAAAACGATCACACTTAAAAAACAAAACACACTCGCAGAATAAAAAAAAAAAAGTTCCCGCCGAGATTTGAACCCTGAACTTTCACGCCGCGACGGCAAGTCCCGGCGCTCAAACCGCTCGACTGCTGCAGACGCTGTTCGGACCGGCGCTGGCACAGATATATAAATACACAACCACAGCTTTCGTTTCGAGTGTGTTTTTCTTTATTTTGGCTTATATTTACCTTCTCTGGCCGTAACTTTACCTGCCGCTCCTAAAGTATGATGGGGCGGTTAATTGGACTTCAGTTGAAAGCCTCTGCAGTCAGTTTCTGCGAGCGAAATTAGACTTTTGTACTCGAAGCGGCACGGACTTCTCTGCCATTAGG
The DNA here is from genome assembly GCA_037355805.1 of Ixodes ricinus. NCBI lineage: Eukaryota > Metazoa > Arthropoda > Arachnida > Ixodida > Ixodidae > Ixodes > Ixodes ricinus. The sequence continues at coordinate 47,364 of JAZHYW010061174.1, forward strand.
GATAGGGACGCTAGGTACTTCCTTGTCCCCATGGAGCTGGTCACGTGACATAAAAATCCCTCTTGGCCGCAGCCGCAGCCGCGGCCGCAAGGTGAGCAAACCGGCCCGATCCCTGGGTTCTGCCGCTGCGAGCTTTCGCTCCACGTGCTCCGAGCTGGTGCGCTATCCTCCCAAGAGTACAGTGAACTCCAAGAGTCCAGCAATTGGCTTTTCATGCTAAGTAGATTGCAGCAATAGACTTTTCCAGAAATATGTGGTGACCCTAGCGTCTGCTTTACCCATTGTGACGTTCAGACGTACGGCACGGAAAATTATCCAAGACGCGAAGACGAAGTTGACGTTGGTTTAACAGTTCATGACTTTAGAACGCAGCAAAGACAGAAGGGAAGCAAAACAGAGTATGTAATAACATTCTTTTCCGTTCGCTTTTTTTAAAGTCTTCTATGTTTTTAATGATAGAAAATAATTAATCGTGCCGCTACCAGGGTATACGAAGCGTTCGGGCCTACACGAGCGTACGTCCGAACAACCCCACACTTCCCATCGTTGAAATGTCTCCTGGGATTTTCCGAAAAGGTCCATTGGCTCTCCATCCAAGTGCTCTGCGGGAGAGCAGACGCTCCAAAATTCTTATAAAAAAAAGCCACGAAACGTTTTTTTGGTTTTTTTTTTTTGCTTTGGCTAAATACTACTTAGACTCACTACCAAACGTTAATATCTGAATAAACATGCCTTAGTTTGTTTTTTCTAGGAAGTAGCATTCGCCGAAACATTCGAGAAATATGAGCATTGTTCACCCTCTCAACTCGGTGCCAGGCACGGTGGAAGACTCATTCGATGAAGCTTTAAACAAGGGCACTCGCTCTGCACTGTTCCGGTACCCCGAATCTCAGTTGGGAACGAAGCACTTCTTTCCCATCCTCATAGCATGGCTTCTTCTGCTTCGGGTTAAGTCTCACCTTCGTGCACGATGGTGGCACCTGTGATCGACACAGCACCAAAGCAAAACACGAGGCAAGCCACTGGCCACACACCACCACGACACAAACACACCGCGAAAAAGGCGAGCACGCTACGCCGCTGACACCGTGGCAGCCGAAAGGGACCGCATACCGCAGCGCCCTCCGCGGCGGCGCGGAACTAACTAGTCCTGGTTTTGAGGATAGCTCTGAACGCAATCTGTTCGCGCGCTCCCAGCGGGAAGAGCGTCGAGTGGCATCACTTAAAGGGGCAGTGCAACGATATTGAATTGGAATGTTTTTCACTTTACACGAGCTTACTGGCACTAGTGGGACTCAAGGATACTCGCACGCAACGCCACTGGCCAAGAAACCTTTGTTGCGGTGTAATTTCAAGGACAAAACCGAGTGTTTTCATTCAATCTCTCCTTCGCAAAACCTGATGACGTAGCTGGGCGGTAGCAGTACCGCCCAGTGACGATATTTGAATGCGGCTCATAGATTGGACCCGAGCCAGGCGTGGGCACTTGATTTGGGCTCGTGATAATCGATAGCTCGAGAAGCATTCGGGTAGTGTTCGGTGTCCAATCGCTGCAATGACGACAACAGCCGAACCATTAACAATGTCTGGAACTCAGCGCGTGTCCTGTGCCTTGCCAACCCCAGCGCATGGCTATGATCAACATTGGCGGCATATAATCGGCTCCAGATCACGTGGCCGCTTGTTCTGGCTGCGAGTTGAGGGGGTGAACTCTGCTCGTTTTTCTTTATTTTTTTCTGCGACTTCGATTGCGTGTGGTGAAGAACGAACGGGTATTTCACAGGTCATTAACGTCAGGGATCCGTTCTAAGCGGTATTTGCGCAAAATACAAAACATCGTTGCATCGCCCTTTTGGTGCGTTTCTTCCACCGCAGTACCAGAACAAGCGGCCACGTGGCATGGTGCCTATAATATGCCACCAACGTTAATCATAGCCACGCGCTGGTATTGGCAACGTAGAAAACCAGAAAACGCGTGCTGAGCTTCAGGCATTGTTAGAGTTCGGCTATTCTCTTCACCACAGTGGTCGAACATGAGCTATACTCTGTTTCACCTTATGATGTACCGAAGGAAAGGCTACAAGCACGAGCTCCTTGCTCTCGGGCACATCTCGGCGGCACAAGCTCTCGTGCGTTAAGAGTGGCTCCCAACGCTATGATCTCGCGCTTCTAGCCTTGTCTGCGGTACAACATCAGCTGAAACGGAGTATAGTACCGGAGTGTCTGCCAAGGCATTGATTGTTACGAGCCGAAGTCGTGTACTCACGCAGTTCTCGTGTCCAATCTATGAGCCGCGCTCGACTGACGTCAGGCGGGTGGTTTTAATCCCACAATTACGACATCAACCTTGGCGAAGGCAGGATTGAAATAAATAGTCCCTTTTATCCTCGCGATTTCACGGCGACAAAGAAGCTTCTGAATCAGTGGTGGTCTGTGCGTGTATACGTGGGCCAGACTAGGTCCAGTACGCCTCTGCAAAGTCACGAACATTCCAACCCAATATAATTTTATCATCCCTTTAAAGGGGCCCTGCAAAGCGTTTCTGACCATTTTTTAAGTTGCATTGCGTTCATTCGGAGTATTGTGTGTGGGACTCTAGCAGTTTAATAAAAAAAAAGAGATCTGATGCATTTTGAACAATAAAGGTGATATATATATATATATATATATATATATATATATATATATATATATATATATATATATATATATATATATATATATATTTTTTATTTTAAATTTCGAGCATATTTGCTATTGTTGAGGACGTCGTCGGTCTGAACCAATAGAAAACCGAAACGGCAAGAGCGTGCAACAGCCATGCAAGATCTTCCTAATTGTTGAATAAACATCCATTCATGAAGATGCGAACGCCCTATCGATTTTTGGGTGATCCAAGCAAAACATTTAAGTGAAAATCACGCGCTTGAAAAGATCAGACAGGGTCACACGTAGCTATTTAGCCAGTCCTACCTCTAGAATTTCATGTCGTCTTCATCCTACGCTCTAAACCTATATAGTCACTGAACGCTCATGTTTAACACTGATAGGCGCGCCCTTCGAATCAGCATTTGGTTTTCTTCATCCCCTCACAGTGTCCCATTACGTGTAAGAGCCGTCGATGACAATTCGACTCCGCGTGCGTGTTAATTGAGCTTGGGAAGAGTAGGGGGACGAATGGAGCCATGTGATACCTTTGGAGCTCTAAAATGGCTGGGTTGGCTGGTGTATCATCGAGTGCGGTTGATCCTAAGAGGAAAGAAAGGATTGCGCCCTTCCAGCGCTGGTGGCTGGATAATCCGAGAGAGTTGTGTACGCCTGAACAAATTTAGTAGGTTTGGGTTGTTCCGGTCCGCCGAGGGTGATGAGGGACCAATGAGAGGGGGGGGGGGCATAAGCTAAGTGGTTATTTTGATGCCCACGCCTGTACTTTTTTGAAGCAAAACGCGAAGGAGCGCAGAAGTCGCGTTCACGCTAACAGTGCCGCGCAAGATTAATACTCAGCTTGACGGAAACGCATATCTAAAATACATCATAAAAACTAAAGTGGCGTAATTACAATAGGAACCACCGGGAACAGAAATATAAGAAATGCTACCAGGTGACCTTTTTATCCTAGCCCCTGAATTGTGGGTGGGTGGGGTCGGTTGCGGCTTGTCTGTTTGTGGGTGGGCGCGTCGCTTGCAGGGTTAGGGAGAAGGGGTGGGATGAGCAAATATATGTGTCTTTAGACTGGGGCGGCCTCGCATCCCGCCCTGACACGAGGATTAGCTGACGCTATAGGAAGTATTCACTGGCGGCCATATCCGTGTGCGCGACTGCTGAGCGCGTGCTGATGGCGAGCTTCCACAGTTCTTTTGCAACGTGCATTCCGCACCCTCAAGATTGCCGCTCTTTGCAGCCTATTAATGTGGGCTCGTTCAGAGCATGCGCTCTAGACATTACCCACAAATATGGCGGCCAGTGAATACCCTTATAGTGCGATCGGGAAAATTAATGCTGAGGCATGTCCAAGCCGTATTGCGAGCGGCCGCGGATTATATTCGCGTGGGTACTATATGTGTTTTTCTATTTATAGTATGCATTCGCTCTCGGTTGGAATAGACCTATTGCAGTATATACTCAAGCATCAAGAGAATGCAGGGATTGGTGTTCCACGCGCCACACGCGCACGCCTCCCCGCATAAAAGATTCGAAGTAAATAACTAAAATAAAGCGTGACGAACGCGTGTGCAGATGCTATTTTGTTTTAGGTATTTGCTTCAGAAAATGCTACATTGCCGACGCCAGCGACGTGCGGCGCGTGGAACACCAATCCCTGCATTCTCCTGGATGCTTGGGTAATATAGCAAATGGTCTATTGCGCGAGGCTGGATGTGCAACGGTCAATGAAAGAGCACGGACAACCCTTCTTAGTCCCTGCTTTTTCTAATACTGGGCACTCAGAGTTTCTCCGATAGTAAAGATCAGAGATTAGGAAGTTTGACTAGATCATTCCAAATCCGAATACTCCGATAACGGTACCCGGTGACGATACGATGCATGTGCAATGGCGTTGGCGGAGTATCGAATATTGGACTTAATGGCACGATCTACTAAAGCTCCCTAATTAGACTTAAGTGTTCCCCAAAATTTTCTGTCCAAAAAGAAAAAAAAACACCTCAACTGAAAAGTAAAAAAAAAATAAACGTTAGATTTTTATTTTGACGTGACCTTGCTCTGTCAGAGTATGGCGACTTTGTACACCTTGTAGAGCAGAACTTTAGGTAGCGTACTACGCATGCTACTAGCCTGGGGTCTTTAACGGGCATTAAGCAATAGTGATACCGGACAGCACACCGGTATAAAAAGTGGATCGAGACGGGCAAGCAGGGTAGGGATTGAACCCAAGGTCCGTGGGCCCACCTAGGTTCTGCAGCGCGAGCGTTTACTCGAGGAGCTTTACTCCACTCTGCGGTCCGCTGACACACTCGATCACCGCAGCAGACACTGCAGAGGATGCGCTGAGCGGTCGAAAAGTAGACGAGGCAAGGAAGAAACCAAAGGAGTACTGTATAGACACTGTCAAAGTGAGAAGGGCCATGCGTGCCTTTTGAACGCCCGATTACCAGCACGCGCCCAGTGCCTTCCGTCGTGCTTTGACTGCGCGCGATCACTCGAGGCTCTCGAGACGCCGAAGCATTGTCGAAGGTAGGAAGCTCGCGCTGGAGGCGGAAAAGACTGAAGCTTCTCCCTGCCGTTCTATCCCTGTCAGTGACTGGAGGGACGTCAAAGATTTGAGCAACTTTGATTGTTGTTGTTGTTCACGCAGTTTTTTTTTTTTATTGATGTCCTCACCACCATGATCTCGGATCATTTGTGGGAGGAGATGAGCGATGGGGATGATGTCGGATGAAAATATGTTAAAATAGGTGGCGGATGCCTGCCTCCCGAATGAATTTCAGGGAGGGACTTTGATAAATATGTGCAATCCTTCGGAGAGACAAAATCAAGTTTTATTTATTTCATACATAGATACTCTAAAAACACGAGTTATAGACACCTTTCTGTCTGCAGTCGCTGGCGAATGGAAATACTGTTAAAAACATGCATACTGCACACTCTAAAAAAAAAGTGCGTCTACTTTTCCGCACAACACTTGGATAGACAATCACCCCAACTTATGGAGGCAGCTCAGCGAATGGCGATGCCGAAACATATGATTAGACCAAAAGGCGCTGCCTGAGTTTTGACATCAAGCAGTGCCAATTGTCACGCTTGCATTGCTTAATGTCACAACTCAGACTGATACTGAAGTTGGAGTCTTTCTCATAAAACGGCATTCTTCACAAGCCGATATAATATATAAATAAAAAAAACTGTTATATTTAGTTCTTTTTTTAGGCTTTACGTTATGTTTAAAGCGATTGTTTTGTCGTGTACCAGCACACAACTCAAAATCTGCTCCCCTATCACGTTGTCGTACTCGACAAAGCGCACAAAATAACAGGCACGAAATGGCGCGACAGCGTACAACGATGTCCATGGCGCATCTTGGCTAGAAGATGTTGCGTCGCGCGCTGCTCTTGCTCAGTGTTATCGGTAGAGCAGCTATAAACTGGGGACGTGAGTGTGCGAAATCTAATGTTCATTTTCTTCCAAAAAACAAATATTTTGTCAAGATAACTTGTAGGTGTGCCGAGGGAAACGCATTTTATATATGGTGCAACTTTTATACAAAATGCGCGGCCATCGAAATTGTACAGGAGTTCCCATTCACACTTTAATTTGGCGGTTCATTGGCATGTTTCCTATTCGTTCTGAAATGTGGCGCATTTTATTTAAGTAGTTTAAAAGAAAAAGCTACATAAACGAAACCTAGGAATAAAGCACCATGTATATGTGCCGACAAAACTGCCGATGCGTCGGAGTTAAGTTAAGATGGGATCGTGTTCTCCGGTCTTCCGGTGTGAAATTTTCACTTCACGATTCGAAACCTTCTGACGCTTCAAAGGACCCATTAGACATTTTGTCGCGCAAGTGTCCAGCGGTTCAGCCCCTCGGTCATTTCTCCCAGTTTGTTATCCTGCAGGGTAGGGATACTTTCGAAAAGAAGATTAGTTGATAATTGAGGCTAAAGTAACTGAACCCGGGGAAAGTAGCCCAAAATGACCATCGCATGGTCGCCATTTTGCTTCATGAAATGAGCAATTTCTGTTTTACCTCTTGATTTCTGGTGAGCCGATCGAAATACGCGGTAACAAGTTGTTTTATAAAGACATTTCTTGAATGTCTAGATTTTGTTATCCACACACCGGCGTAACCAGTGCACATCTTGGCATCACTACCACATGCAGCTTCGGTGTTTGGTGGCATTCAGAAGTAAACTTTCTGTCTTGGAATATGCACTATACTTCGTTTTATACTTAGTATACAACGCTGTCAAACCTACTGGCGTGAAAGTGTGGCTTCATTTATGGTTTCATTTGTGCGAGAACGCGTGCAAATGATATGCGAGATCTAACCCCATGCTTGCGCCAGCAGTTTTGGCAGCTTTCAACACTAAGTCTGAAACAAAATATAACCGTTCCACGCATACGTGACACTGCCATACATTTAGTTCATAGGAGGGATGCCGCATTGCACGAGACAGCTCGTACCGCCTCGTGCCGCCTCGTGCTCTGCTCGCTCAGACCCTCAGCGGAGTTGTCGCGCGTGCAAAAAGACTACAGATCCGCCCCCTCTATACTGACAAAGCCTGGCAGTCGCGAGGAGAGGTGGCCGCCGAAATGGAAAAGGTGGAGCGCAGACAACAGGTGAGAGGAGAGTCACGTGACTGGCATCGCGCTGCGGCGAGACGGACGCCGAAACACACACCAACACGCCCAAGCTTCCATTCTGAACACTTCTCCCGAGCGCACAAGTGTGTTTCGGGTCCTTGCCACTACAAAAGCTGTGCGCTGACGTCCAGGTTCCCCGGGAAATGGCTCTTTGATGCACTTTGCTACCAAACCCTCGTGCTCCAGATCTCCGTCGTCGAACTGCCAGGCTTTGTGAGTATAGAGGAGGCTATTTTTCTACAGATCCCAGGATGCATGGCGGCAGCGGGGTCATTATGAAAATCTACGTGAGATCGGTTTATAGACGATTGCAAGCAGGGCATCTGGCCGCCACCATATTTCTGCTCATGCAATTGCAAGCCTTTCAAGGCCACGAACACATGCACGCTTCGCCTGCTGGTGCCCATGGGACACCAGTCAGGGCGCTAAGCCTGCAATTGTCTATGGCTACGTTCGGTTTACCTGCACCTCAAGCACCAACCGCACTCGGTGCACACCGCTGAATTATATTTACGAGTGCAGACTATCTGAAAACACAACCGGAAGTCCATTGCCCTGCACTTTCCTGCAACGGCGCAGGCTGGTGCAAGTAACTTTAATGAGCCAACTGTCATTGTAATAAATCTGCGGAAATGTGCATGATTTAGAGCCAATGACGCTTATGTTAGCGAAGAACGCTTTCAGTACGATGGCGCACCATGGCGATCTTTGCGCGGCGGGTTCAGGACAACCCTTTCGAAGCTTCGAAGATTCAAAAGTAAGAAAATGACTTTTGCTGTGTCAACAAATACAGATCAGCCAATCGTCTTGCGAGGTTTTGTTCCTCTGTATGTTAAAGGGCCCATGAAACAAATTTTGGGTTGGGATGAATGATTTTAAATTGGGACTTTACTAATCGCATATCGTTTAGTTGGCCAAAAGAAAGAGGCTAGAAAGTCAAAAGCCAGCTTTTCGGTGCGAACATTTGAAAATATAGCGGACTATTTTGTACCTTCTTGCCTTCGAAAGCTCTCCGCCTTTTCACTGTGATACATCCGCGGTTCCAAAGGCGCGTCACCGGCGCCAAACTGACGTCAGCAGAGCCCAGCTCACGCATTGGACACGAGAACTGCGTCACTCGGACGTATGCGCTCGTCAACAATCAATCCGTCGACGAATATTTGGATTCGCGTTCGTGGCCAATGAGTGCCCTGACAGAACTTATCGTCACTGGGGAATGACAAGTTCTATGGTGTGCATAAAAAGCACGGTGGAAGCTAGGAGTCATCGCACCGGTGCCGATGGAATGTCACGACCACGTGATTTCACAATTCGCATTTGAGTTGAGGATTAAAGCTAAGGAGGAAGAAGTAGGAAAATCGTTTCATGACCCCTTTAGTATCTGTTTGTGTCCTGCTAGCAGGCAAAGAAGGCAATGACGTTACTTTCCCATTAATGACGCAATACACATTTTTAAAATTAGTTTGTGATTCACTGTGCCAATGTTGAGAGCCATGAGTCCTATTCTTTCGTTGTGTGCGGGAACAAGAATAGTATCCTGTTGACCGTTATCCTGTTGAGCGTATCGCGCCGCCGGAGCCTTTGAAACACGCTTTTAAGAGCGCGCCCCGCGGTCACGGCATCACTCGGGCGTGCGCTTAAAAGCTTGCTTCAAACGCTCCGGTAGTACGGTACGCGGAACACGGTAAAGGTTTGCTACAAGTCCAGGATTATAACGTCACGGAGAACCACAAGTTTTCTCGCACCTAACGCGAGCTGCCTATACCTCAGGCAACGCTAAAGGCGTCTCCTGAACCAAAACCAAGGCATGGCGAAAGGGCAAACGCGTGTACTGAAGGACGGGTATCAGAAAGAAGCGCTATGTCGTTTTCCACCTCTCAATAACTGTTAAACAAAAGTCCAGAAAGGAATTTCTGGCCGCTGTCATTTTCTGCTTTCGTCCGAAGGCAAAACGCGCGTGTGCTGGGCTGTGCACTCGTAAACATTGAAATGGTGGTTCAACAAAACTGTTTTCTACTCGGCGATCGCACGTTCACACATGACCGTTCAGCCGAATTCCCAACTCGCTCACAGTCCTTTTAAACTCACACACAAATTTGGAAGAAAAAAAACACATTTTTTTCGCCTCTCTTTGTTTTCATTTTGTGTTAATATTTCTCTTACCCCATGAATGCACTCGTATTTAACTAAGGTAAACAACATCTGCATTGGCAAGTTCCACGACATGCAGCACATATAAAAAGGTTGAGTAACTGGATTTATGATCTACAGTGTTGCACGGAAAATGAAAAACGGTTACTTAAAAAAGAAAAATAATTTGCGTTGAGCAAATTCGAAATTTCAAAGCTCGCTTCTCAAGTAAAAAAGAAAAAAAGTGGTGTAAAGAGGTTTCTAGCGTTTCGAATTATTCGAAACTCGGTAGTGCCACATTATGCAGATGTACTTCGCGAATTGCGTTATCGATGACAAAATGTAACAGCTCCGGAGCTCGTTTTCTTTTCTAAATTCCGCGTCTGTGAACTTTAAAAAAAGCCCGTGTGTCTACTTTCCTGCACAACACTCGGAGAGCCAATCACAGCAACTTACGGTGACAGCTCAGCGAATGACGAGGCCGAAACATATGTTTAGACCAAAAAACGCAGTCTGAGTTGTGACATTAAGCGATGCAGGCGTGACGATTTGCATTGCTCTCTTTGATCCCTTTTCTTCCTGTTTTTTTTTCTTCTTGTAGTTTTTGAAGTTTTTGCGGCTTCGAAACTTTGGCATCTGCTGCAGCGTCTCAAGAGTCCTCTCTTCTACCTCTTGTTATAATTTTTTATTATTATTAATATTTCAAAATTGCGGTGGGGGGACCGAGGAGCTCCCGGTGCAGGTGCTTGGCATCTGTCCAACACTCTTCGACCGTGGTAAACTTCACTTTTCAAAGCTAAATCAAAGCTAGCCTCAATAAAAATTCAATTCTGCATAAAAAAAAAAACGAAGAACATTGCATTTGACAGCACGGCATTCGTTTGTCGAACGAAAGATTTTGATTTCGATCTCAAGCTGTTTCTGACCTTGATATTGACCTTCCTAAATTGGGACGGAGAGCGGTACTAAGACATTCCTAAATTCAGACGGAGAGCGGCATTAAAGGGTTAGTCCGGCATTTTCTTCATGGTTCCCGATTTGCCTGGAAATATTCTAAACGCGCCATCACACATGGCTAAAATTGTATCCCAAATATTAGACCAAAAATATTTATTTTTTGCGATGTTACTGATATTTACAATTTTGATCCTAATCGCATTTCTCAAGGTGAACGTCTCTACTGGACACAACAAAAAAGTGACGCCAGCGGCCGGCTGAGGATCAGTCTTTGGACTGTGGGATTTGTTCCGAACTGATTACAAGCAGTTTTATGGTGTCGAATGAATGCGTTGAAAGCTGGATCATTCACCCGCGCCGCAGCATTTCCACCGACGTCACGGCACTGAAAAGCGTGGGTGTATTTGAATATTGGTTTGGAGATTATATTCATTTGCCGATTTCACAATAACTATGCTGCATTTCGCGATACCAAATAGCATACTCAAACGGGTAAAGGCTGGTGATTCAGAAAATATAGTTCCTTGAGATAGCTAATAAGAAATGATAAAAAAATCACCGGTGTACTTTTTTAGACTACGAAAGAAGAAGAAGAAAAAAAGTGGGATTTTCGAAAAGTTTTGTTTGAACGATATTTTTCCCTTTACCTTGCTCCTTCACCGTAGGGCGTTGCGTGTCGAGCAAGACACCGTCGTCTTTCGGTCTGTACTCCGTTTTACCTATACGATGAGCCGCGGACGACGCCACGAGCCATTGTAGCCAATTCCAAAAGCGTGTGAGTGTCGGGTGACGTTCGGGAATGGCGCAGCGACACGCGATACGCGTAGTCACGTGATTCATTTGCAGCCTTGGATTGGCTCGTGACGTCCGCTGAGGTCAATCTTAAGGAGAAACCGAGTGAAGGAGCGGCGCGTGGCCTTTCGTACGCCGTCCTCGAGGGGGCCATCTTTTGGGTCTGCCGTCGCCGCCGAAATCTCTTTAGGAAAATGACCGTCTGGCGTGGCGAGATCTGTCCCACTGGGTGGCGACCGAGATTTTGGAAGAGACGTGCTTTTTGGGTCGAGGCGACAGGCTGTTGCAACAGCGTATACTGGGTTTACCCAAGGAAAAAGATTACACGAGGTTGATCATGCTGCAATTGAGACCGCGAAGCAGAGAATCTGTTGAGCGCAAAGTAACTTGAAGCCAGAGCGAGCTCGCGGGCTTCCGTGGTGCTTTGGTTGCGCGTGCCTGTGCGTTCACACTTCTGTTAGCAAGGGCAGAAAGCTCGCGCTGAAGACCTCGCAGAACCACCTCGGAGGAACACACGCCACGGGATTTAAAGGTGACCCGACGAGGTTTCTGAGATGGCCTAAATATGGCGATTACTCAGTTGCTGGCTCTAAGCATCAAAAAAATCTCTAGATCATGACAATACGCCGCCGTTTTCCCTATCAACAAAGCAATAAAAGATCGCAACAGACCGAGGTCATTTCCGCCGATGGGAAGAGCATGTTCCGAAACCGGAATCACTGTCAGCCAAGAGCGAGCGAAGAATCCTCGCTCCTCCGACCGGTGGAACCGCCGAGTGATATCTCGAATGCGCCGGCCTCGTGGTCTATACAGGCCGTACTACGATTCAACCCAGCCAGCGGGCGCTCGAGAGCTGACGACCGGACACATCTCTTCCGCTAAAAACGAGAAAAAAAAACATTTTTTAGAGGATTTTTGCAGTATTATGTTCCGTCGACGCTTAAAATGAAAATTTCTGACCACTACATTATCTTTTATCATCCACAAATGCATACATAGCTTGTAATAACAGCGTTTACAATCTCAACAAAATGTCGCGTTTTCATTGGTCAAATGTAGTACTGGCTGCCTGAACAATGCTCCTCCCCAACGCTTCAGGTAACCTCGCTGTGTTCGATGCTTGATTGCTCTTTAATAGAAAAATTGGCAGCGCACCATTATGATTTATGGATTTCTAGAATGCTTAGAGCCCGCAGAGTGAGTTATTGCCATAATTAGGTGACCTAAAAAATCTCCTCAAGCATAGCCTCCTCTATTCTCACAAAGCCTGGCAGTTCGATGACGGAGCCATAGAGTGCCCGGTCGCAGATTTGGAGCGCGAGGATCTGGTATAGCACAGAGCATTTCTCGGAGAGTCCGGTATTCAGCGCACAGCTTTTGCAGCGGCGAAGACCCGTAACATGGTTTTCAAACCCAACGAGAAAAGAAGCGGTAGCCCGAGGAACGCGGGAAGCACGAGCGGACATTCCATCGCTCGGGAGAAGTATGTTTCGGCGTCTCGCCGCAGCGGGGCGCCCGTCGGCATGACTCTTGTAAAGCCCCTCTATCCTGGAAAAAGTGGCGACATTCATTGTTGTGAAAATGCTCGAGACACGTGCCGCGCGCCACATCTGGGAAGAACATGGCGTCTGAAACCTAGCTCACTGCTGCGCTGTGCTGCCATGATCTTCCAAAGGGCTGCATGTGGCACGCGCCTCGTGCATCGACGCCCCTTGTGCTACTTTTCAAACGTGAAGGGGCTTTAGACTCTTGTCTGCCGCTCTTCCTTTTCACTTTCGGCGGCCGCGTCTCGTGGCGATCTGTCAGGCTTTCTCAATATAGAGGGGGCTATGCCTCGGGGCACACTTATGGTCAGATGACGTGGTCACGTCACGTGACATAAATTTAGCTGCTAAATTTGACGGGGAAATCGACAAAGTTTTAAGGTCACATGACGTTGTCACGTGACTTGAAATCACAAGATGTACTCACGTGACGTCGATTTCCTCGCTCAATTTCGCTGGGAAATTGACACCACGTGACGGGGTCACATGACGTGATGTCAATTTAATCACTTAATGTAGCGGAAAACTTACATCCCATGAGATCTATTTTCCCGCTAAATGTAGCGCGAAAATTGCTCTCATGCGATGTAAGTTTTCCACTTTAGCGGGGAATTGGAGGTGGCAATTTTTGTGACGGTCCTTCGTGCTGGCAATTTTATTATGAAATTCGTGTGATAAAACTCAATCTGCGTTAACTCCCCTCCCCCCCCCCCCAAGAAACAAAAATGAATGAATTTTAGCGTCTGACGGGTTTATTTGCTTGCATATTGCCAATACCACTGCAAAAGGGAAGTTTAGGCAAAACTAGTTATATATAGTAAACACAGCTGCCAAGGCACAAAAAAAGAAAAGAAAAAGATGAGTTCTGCATATGGAGCACAACGCTTATACGTGCCTCTCCCACAACGTCATGGCGCCATCCTGATTATCATTTCTACTTGTTCTTGCCAAGAAGAAACCAATGCGGAGAGCAAGTCGTCTGCTTTTGCGCAGGGGTGGCGGTGACGTCAGTACAGCGCCGAGCTCTGATTGGCTTCTATTGAATGGATAGTGGGTATAGACCTCAATGCTAGGTGCCTTCAGGTCTACCCACTATTCTTTTCAATCAGCCAATAAGAGCTCGGCATTTTGACATCATCACAATCACCGTGAAAGAAGCAGACGAACTTGCGTTCCGCATTCGATGGTGCGAAACGTATGCTCCGGACAGTACGCGCTGAAAAGCAGTGGCTATCACCAGGGCCGCTGTTGTGACGTCATGCAAGCCACGTTTAAAGGGTCACTGCAAGAGAAAAAAAACAGTTTTTTAAGGACATTTTTTAAAATTTTATTATGTTTTTTTTTTAATTAATTTTTGACGAGAGTCGTAAGAGACGATTTACGTGCAGAAGGTGTAGGTCGCAGCCCGCTAAGCCCGGCTTCGTGCTTACAAGATGCTTACATCCCTTCGTTGGCTGGAGGGGTAACTGACGTGTAAAAGGTTGATTGTAAATTTGAATCACCGTGCAGTAATAGTAGTGTAATCGAATATTTTTTTATGTTTGAGAAGTAAATGTTCAAGGTGGAGTCATTATTGCTTTTAAATGTATTCGAGATTGCCTCTGTCGCTTTCGCTTAAAACGTTAAAGGAGCGGTGCAACGATATTCAATTGGAATGTTTTTCACTTTACACGAGCTTACTGGCTCTAGTGGGACTCAAGGTTACTCACACGCAACGCCACTGGCCAAGAAACTCCTTTGTTGCGGTGTAATCTCAAGGACAAAAGCGATCATTTTCATTCAATCTCTCCTTTGCAAAATTTGATGACGTAACGTGGGGATCGCAGTACACCCCGATGACGATATTTGAATGCGGTTCATAGATTGGACCCGAGCATTGCATGGGCACTCGATTTGGGCTCGTGATAATTACTAGCTCGAGAAGCATTCGGGAAGTGGCCCGTGTCCAATCGCTGCAACGACGACAATAGCCGAGCCATAACAATGTCGGGAACTCAGCGCGTGTCCTGTGCTTTGCCAACCCCAGCGCGTGGCTATGGTCAACATTGGCGGCATATAATCGGCTTCAGATCACGTGGCCGCTTGTTCTGGCTGCGAGTTGAGGGAATGAACGCCGCTCGTTTTTCTTTATTTTTTTCTGGGACTTCTATTGCGTGGGGTGAAAAACAAACGCGTGTTTCATAGGTCATTAACGTCAGGGATCCGTTTTAAGTGGTATTTGCGCAAAGTACAAAAATTGTTGCATCGCCCCTTTAACAGACATGGCTGCCGGCGTTTGAGGAGTACTGAACGAGCGAAGCTTGTTGAGCTCGTCAATGTTTATGAGGGCGAGTAGTTTTGAGTTTGCAGGGGTGTTTAGAGGAAGATATTATTAAGCGACGTAGTTTGCAACGAACGATTACCCCAATTACCCATCTTCGGAAGCGCTGTGCGGGTGCTTGCTCTAGAAGCGGGACTGACCTAAGCTTATCGTCCCTGATCAACTATTTCGATTGATCTGGCTGAATTTCTTTCTTTGCGCGTGTTGATGCTGAATAAAGACCTGTGTTCCCGTAAAAGCGGTCCCGCTGCTCTGTGAATTGTGCAGCCATCGTGATTGTGACCATGGTATGAATACCGAGAAGATACCTAGACAGGTCAGATTTCGCGAACCATTTGGTCAAAGGCAATCGGGCGTTCGGCTCGCATCAAGATTGTCTAGGTATGTTCCCGTCATTGCGCCTCGAAAGGCAAGCTTTTAGATAGAATCGTGAGAGCGTGTTGGTTAAACATCTTGGTATGGGTACGCAAAAGGAGACAAGGGACACACAAAAACACGTCAGACACGGACAGCGTTCGCAGTGCGCCTGTCCTACTAAAGCGAATATTCTTACACTCGCGTTTTAAATGTGCGTCATGGCGCTCACCCACCTTGCTCGCCGATGCCATGTGAAAAACAAAATAACAAGAACAGTAAAGCTAAAAATACTGTA
Source organism: Ixodes ricinus (assembly GCA_037355805.1). Classification (NCBI taxonomy): domain Eukaryota; kingdom Metazoa; phylum Arthropoda; class Arachnida; order Ixodida; family Ixodidae; genus Ixodes; species Ixodes ricinus. The sequence continues at coordinate 63,078 of JAZHYW010061174.1, forward strand.
TATTTAGTTGATTTCTTTGTCCCGTCGCTTGTTACCGCACATCAAAAGACGCTGACAGACGCTTGTATTGAACCGTGTCTCGTTCATGATGGAACGCCAAAACGCGGCTCTCATGGTCGCGTCTTCTGAGTGTAGCAGAAATTTTCAGACGGCGGATGAATAGCAGACGGACGGAGCCGAACACGGACGCCGACGCGCAGCCTTCGTGTCCGCGTTCCACGGCCAAGCAGACGACGATAGACAGCGGTGAAATAGCAGATGATGCCAGAAGCTGCCGCTCGCCTGCTCGCACGATTAGCAGGTGGTGTTAGACTTCTAGACTAGTTGCACCGGATGACGCAAAGAGGACACACTACGCTTGTTAGCCTGTTCCGTCGAGCAGCCAAGCCAGTCCAGTAGTAATGGGCGCGACCATTTATCTGTGGGCGGGACTTAAAGCGGGCTGTGACCTCCACCTAAATTGCGTCTAAAGGCGTGAATATTGCGAATAATTAGTTTTTTGAGGTAAAATTATTTTAAAAAAATACGCCTTTTTTTACGTCCTTTAAAAATCTTTTTTTTGTTTTCTTGCAGTGCTTCTTTAACGTCGAGCATTGTATGAACCTTGTTTCATCATATGCTCGAGCGCAGTTGAATGTACGTGCACAATAAAATCACAAATCACCGGGGCTTCGATATAGTGAAACACGCACAAAAAAAAACAACGAATACCACGACGTTCTGATTTTTGCTCTATTTGATTAGTCCCATGAGGCATCACAACCCGAAAAGGGGACAATAATTATGCGGAACTATGATTCTTTCACTCCGCACCCAAAGTTTGCTGTTAAAAAACACAGTTATGTGGCCCAACAAAGACCGTGGCATATACTTTAAAACTTGCGCGTGATGTTCTCGAAACAACTTCTTGCCGTAATATATTAATCGTAACGAAAAAAAAAGAAGAAAGAGACAGCAGATTTACACAAGTCGCATTGCATATAAATTCCCACTTCCCCACTAATGGTATCGATGCTTTCCCAGTAATGGTGGTGGCTAACTCGATTATAGGACGACGGCGCTAGGGTCGCTCCGCTTGGTCTGTCTCGCGCCGAATGCTCCCTATCAATATTTTTCATTTCACCCCGAACTCTTTTCGCGTTGCTCGAATACAGGGCTCATTTTATTTCTTCAATTTAAGGATATTTTTTGTTATTTTCGATTTTAATATTTGATTGTTCCCCTCTGGGAAGCAAAACGTACGCCCCACAATTATTATTATTTTTTTTTTAACGAAAGAAGATATTTTTTTTAGTCAAATATCTGGGGCATATGAAAGTTAGAGACGTTAAGAGGAGACGTCTTATCGCAGTCGTATTTAAAAAAGACAAAAAAAAAAAGGCGCGTTTTATGTATTAGTTTTGCTCTCGATAAGAGTCTGGGAAGGGAGCTCGGCAAGGTTTGTGCTTCGAAAGGGTGCGCGGAAGCGTCTGGAGGAAGAAGCAATAGGAAGAAATATAGAAACAAAGACATAAAGAAATAAATAAAGGAAGACAGAGAGAGAGAGAGAGGGAGAGAGCCCCTTCTTCGGCGCGCAGAGCAAGGTATAAGTGACTATACATGGTATTCGGGCCCCTTTCGTCCGCCATGAGAGTGAGCCGAGAACACTTCCGGTTCGGGCCCTGTTTCCATGCTATTAAAGGGCAACATCACCCAAATGTTTTGTGCCTTGTAAGCTTACAGGTGAAAGGAGTGCACCTACACTCTTTCTCTTAAATACAATATTTTATTTTTACAAGAGACTACCATAATACGGGCGTATGAGAATGAAAAGTAGTGTTGCAGAACATTTTTGTGAATATCAAAATTGTTTCTATCGCTTTCTGGATAAGTGTACGAAAAAAGTAACTTGAAAGTAATTTGTAACGTAACGAGTAAAGTGATCCGTTACTTTTCAGCGAAAGTAATTTGTAACGGTTGTTCATTACATTTGAGGCTCGGTAATTTGTAATTGTAACCCACTACATTTTCAAGTAACGAGCACAAGTCTGGTTGCAACGTTACTGGAACAACTCACTTGGGAAACTGCCATAGAGCCTGCTTTGAAAGAGTGGCACCGATCCGTACTCGAGAACCGAGCTAATGGCGATTGAAACGCCACCATTTCTCCCGCAGCGGCCTCTTGGGGAACTGCACGGCTGCTTGAATTAGAGTATCCGAGTCGATAGCGTCCACTGTTACTGTTCTAGTCGGCTTTAATCGGCCATCTTACCGCCGACACATAGTATACGGTCGAAGAGGTTCCGGAAATGCCACCCCCCGTCTCCCAAGCGGAAGCACCGCGAATTGCTGCCGAGCCCAGGTCGGGACGCGCTACCTAAAATCACCGGTGAGACATGGCTGTATAAAAACAATATTAATTGAGCCACTAAACCTTGTAAACTAATGATATTAGAAAACATCACGCGCCTGTCACTCTGTACTAATCTCTAACAAAAGTTTCTACAAAAAATATTTTTTTCTGTCTGTTTTTACGGAAAAAAATGCTTTGTACAAGCTCATGGAAAACCAAAACATTGAGCCGCCATCTTGGCACCTCGAGCCTGGGAGTTTTGGTACTTTGGGAACCTTCAGTGACTCTAGCAGTACAGCTTTCATGTTTCGACTCGTCGCTAAAGGTGGCGCCTTTATTGTATATTTAGCTACGTCTCGGTGTACGCCAGCGGTTCAGGTTTCAAGGGTGAGTTTTCCAACTGAGTGCTTTAGTAACGTTGCCCTATACACAAGAAGCTGGTTAACCGGACGTTATCTGGGCCACAGGAAGTTCCGGTATAACTTGCTTATGTTTACCTCGGAATGCCATCTATAGCATTCTGGAGCGCGCGAAGAGTGGAAGGGGGCGCAATAATCGAGAAATATCAAACTCCAGAACCGATAAAGATTTCCTGCTGGGAACGGTTACGTTTATCATCGCGTTATCCGCTCCGCCCTTTTGCCATACTAGCGTGGCGAAGGCAGCGATAACACAGAATGTGACGTGGTGTGAAGGGCCGGCACAAGCTTTAGACGGCCGAGGATTAGCGTGTGCTCCACTGCACAAGGTCCACGGAAAGGAATCCTATGCCACCACTCTGAGAATGCAACTTTTCTTGTAGAGTGTCATCCGCTTGGTTGAGGACTCGGGAGAACACTTCTTTGTTTCGGTGCACACGGTTGGCCTCGCAGCCCTGTGCCGTGCACGGTAAGCGCGGGAGCTCTCCGTTTCTCTTTTACTTGGCGATGCCATCTTCTGCGGTGGCAATGAGTATGCGAACTCCTCAGAGCCTGCTGCAGTGTGAGACACAATAGACAGAGCGTGCGGAAAACAGAACAATTGGAACGCGGCAGCACCGTAGAGAGCCTAGATTACAGAGAGTTCTTAACTGCTCGATGAGGGTCACGTGAATTATGGGCCGCGTTTGCAATACGAGCTGCGAGGACGTGGCAAATGCGTTGATCGTTTGGAAGCGTCTCCACCTTTCAACCTTCTTCCCCACCCACCACGCGATAACGCAGCGCACCCTTACTGGCGACCAATCTCCGCAGGAGGCGTCCGCCATCAAATTGCAAATGCTCCATATTGGTGTGAGATGGACTTTCTGTTCAATATTCAGCATGGAAACTAACGCTTCTAAAACCATTTCGACGGTCCGCAAAAATAGTTTTCTCAACGTATCGCGTCGCAATTTAATACAGAGGGGGAAGCAAGTGGCTGAAGTTTACAGTGAACAAATCAAGGAATAAGCTTAATTATTAAAAAAAAATACAATGATTTGTTTTGGACAATATACGCCGCAACTCCTCAGACGATGCACGCGTAGAGAAATGTTCTGCCGATAGATGGCGTACGCCGCTTCGAAAAAAACGCGAACGGATTCGTTTTTTTTTTAAATTGTTTTTCTGTATTTTTTTTTTTTTTGGGGGGGGGGGGGGAGATTGTTTGCTATGAACCCGAATTGGCAGGCACTACCTCACGTACGCCATCTGTCGGCAGCACTTCTCTCTACGCGTGCATCGTCTCCGAAGTGGCGGCGCAGATTGCCCTAAAAACGTTTCCGTTTTTTTTTTTTTGAATTAGGTAAGATTATTTTTTGATTTTTTCGCTGCAAACCTCCATTACCTACTTGCACCTCTGTCGTATTTTGCAGCAGGATACGTTGAGAAACCGATTTTGGCGGGCCGTCTAAAGTGCCTCACAAGCGTTAGTCTATGCCATCGAGCAGACACCTGGCGTTAGCTCACGGCCAAAGAACCAAACACTCTATCTATCTCAACCCGTTACGGCAAAGGGAGCACGCCTAAAGCAGTGTAGGCTTTTCTTTGTCTGCTTTTCTGTCGCTTTCTCTTGCACTCATTCTGGACGGCCGCAGCACGCTAGTTTCACAGAGCAGAGCGGGACTGGATATGTGAACCCGTGACCTTTTACCCCTGCTGGCTTTGAACCTGGCCATGACGACGCTCTGGGATATTTTGTTAGCTCGGGTAGATTATGTTTTAGTGATATCCAAAGTAGACGCCGAGTGAAGCTGCTTACGCTGGAAAATTTCAGCGACGTTTTGCACCTGGACTCACGCTTCATCAAGGTGACGAAATTGGGAAGAACCTGTGCACTCATAAACATGGCCTTGGGAAATAGAAAGCCATAAAGATTAGTCGGAAACGTACTTAGCAGCTGGTTTGGCGGAAAACCTGACGGGAAGGAACTCAGTATTGTTAAGAAACACGGCCCTCACTCATGCAATTCTTTTCACTTTACGGCTGCACAGCGAAACAAAGTTGGAAGCGATTATGGCAGATACGACAGCATCCTGCCTTGACGCACCTTCAGCACAGACATCGTGTAGAGCAACAGGCCCGACGCGTCAGGGAAGCGCCCAAAACGCGGCAATAGAAATAAAAATGGAGTCGAATAATGAGCCTTCGGATGGATATTGCGCACAGATGCGTTCAAAAAAATTACCGAAGCTTCCGGGCAGCCATTTTTGATGGTATGGTTGGTGATTTTAGAAGAATAGTGTCGGTCCACATCTGCAAATTAAAGGAAAGACCTTTTATTCGGTGCCATTCAGAAGTGTGGAACTAATGGAACGTCAACTAAGACCATCCTAGAATAAATGGGTACGATTTTCACATCTATTTATTAGGTATTAGACTGTCGGAAAGCTATTAGTACTAAAAGTTTTTAAGGTTAAATCGATTAAAGACCGACAATAGACGTAGCATCCTGGTTAACGACGCTGCGTCTATTGCTCCCCTGTTTTCGGGAACGTATCTCCATTTCTGAAGAAACATAGGTTACAAGATCGTTCCTTCCTTTATTGAGGAAGATATAGACCCCTCTTTGTCTATGAGCGTAGGCTTACAGCAGTCCCGCTAAGAAAATAAGCACCTGCACAGCGCTTCCGCTGCCATGTACTTGCGACAGTTCGCTGTAAACTACGTCGGTGCAGGGGAACGCGACACGATCCGCACTCATAAAGGCAGGCAAACTCAACGAACTACGCAACATGTCAATGGCTCGCCACAAAAAAAAAAAAAAAGGTTGGCAGCCATGTTTGTTATTGTTTGAAAAGCGGAAAAGGAGTTCTGGTGATATTTTCGAAAACAAGAATGACTCTGTCTACATAACTTGCTTGTCAAACATAAAAAAATGTCGGATAAAAGATTATTGCTGCACGGAGAAATAATTTTACAACGAAAATTTTACACGTCAGTCATCCCTCCAACCTTTGAGAGCCGAGAAATTTAGCGTAGCTATAGCAAAGCTCCTGGGCCAGGCCTAGAGCGGGCAACCTCCATGTAGATTGCGTCTATTGGCGTAAATATTGTACAAACATTAGTGTTCAAAATAAACTTGTAAAATGAGTTTTCCTTATCATTTAAGTGTTTCTTTTAGAGTGCAAATTTTTTGTTGAGTATAATCCCACAATCTTAAGTTGAGTCACGATGTCCCCCGACGCCTGCGTAAAAACGAAGTTTTTAAAAATCATATCGTGTCGGTAATCTTTTTTAGTAATACTTCTTTACGATTAAAATGTGCCCTTTGTTGCTGTTTTTTACCTAAGAAAACAACAAAACGAGGCACAGTATATCTTTCTTTTTCAGCAAAGCTGAAACGAATCAGGCCGCTGTTTGCTTCGGTTTGCTAGCTGGAACATATATCCGCTTCGCGTTCTCGTGAGCGAAGCTCACGAGACCGCGAATGAGGGCGAGAATGCTCACAAGCCAGGATCGAGAGAAATACGAGGGCTCTTAAAGGATTTCACACATTCAGTCCTCGGAAGCTTTTAAGTCCACGGTAATGTGGCAAGACAAAAGTGGCCAAACGAACTTTAGGACATAAAAAGAAACAAGCAGCTCGTCCTCCCCCCCCCCCCCCCCAAAAAAAAAAAAACTTTTTATGAATTTTTTTTAATGAAAGGGCACAAACGATTTTATTTAGGGGCACATCAACGACGCTAGGGGCCACACTTAAGAGGAGCCTGCTGGCGCCATGAAAGGAGTTTTGTTCTTGGATGTTTAGCGATGGCTCCTATTCTTCCTAACGAGTTCAAGAGAGCGGAAACAGAGGCGTGTATCCCTGAATGCAAGTCCTTCCCTGTAACGACGCAGACTGCATGACGTAGTTAGCGTAGATTGCACATTTGGCGCTTTTACGCTTATTTTCTTGGATCTAGAGGGTCATAGAACAAATTTTATAATGTAAGTTGCCGCACCACGTGCACATTTGAATGCAGTCTAGTCGGTAGCAAGTCAAGACTGAAGTAGAAGCTCAGCCTTCTGTACGTGCTCATTGGCTTCAGCCCGACTTGTCTTCGTGTGCGCCAGAACGTTATCAAAGGCGGAAAGCTCGTGCTGGAGGTAGAACACCTATTGTATTCTTAAAGAAAAACTGAAGCAGTTCTGTATTTGAGAAAAAAGAAACACTTAAATCGTTTTCATTTGATCTCCAGAATCACGAATGTCGAAATTATTTTTCAATTTGGTGCACGGAGGCTGCAGAAAATGTTTTTTGAGTACCGTTGAAGCCCTTCCTTCTCGAAGCGTCACGTCATATCCAGTGTTTTCGGAATCTCCGTTCTCGCGCATCTTCAGCGCCTAAACCCAGGATCCTGTGTTCAATCCCCATCCCTGCCCGTTTCGATCGGGATGAGCATTGTACCGGCGTGCGGTCGTGTATCACTACTGCGTGATGTACGTTAAAGACCCCAGCTAGCGGTTGTACTGCACTGGCTAAATTTTTCATCTACAGCTGGGAGACTCGTCGCCTGTTGATCGAGCAGACCAAGTTCTAGGCTGTATACACACGACCCAATTTTTTCTGCGCCTATCAAAGATACGTACGCGCACTGTCTCTATTAAAAAAAAAAAAAGGTCAGAAAAAGATTTTACGACAGATATCAGTGCGAGAGAATATAACTGGCAAGCTTGCAGTTGCACTTGCTGTCAATACAAGCGGCGCCGAAAGATCTGCGTATGACGTAAGGACTGGTCGGAGGGTTTTCGTGTTGTTTCCTGTTTAGTTACATCTTCAGGAAAAAAAAAAACGAACGTGATATTCAGATGCACCGGATAAAAATACTCTAAAATCCACCTCTAACTTGTTTTTTTTTTTTTTCAAGAACCCCTTTAGATTCTCTTTAAACATTCCACAACCTTACCAACCGCGCTCGTGACGTTCCGGGAAAAGGAGCGGGTTCGCTTTGATCTCACATCAGTGGAGACGAACTTTTACCTTCCACTCCGCTGTTACATTCCAGTATATGGGGCGTTCGCTGACCTCACGATCCCTGAATGGGTTACTGTTTGTGTGTCAACTTTTCGATTTTAGTGTTTTTGTGCGAACGAACATTTGTGTTCGTTCGCACAATTTTCTGTTATCTTAGTTCTCCATCGTTTTCCTTTTGCACGCAGGTGCTACGACTTCTGGATCGTGGGAATCGGGGAGGAAATGCGTAAACAAAGAGAAGTAATTACCCCACGTTTTACTTTGACACAGACGTCTTCCAACTGAAGGGTCTGCGGCCACGTCTTTCGGGTAGGGATGAATGTTCGCGCATCGCATAGTCCGCGTTGTGGTAGCTGAAGGAATAATCAATCACTCAGTTGTTTTTTTTGTTTTTTTGAAAATTGATTGTTAGCCAAATGGTGTGGGCGATAACTCGTGGATGGGTGATGACTCGAGATATTACAGTACACGCCTGTTCGCGCATGACTGCGTCATTTACCGTCCCATTATAGATTGTGACGACATGTCCCTGCTACAATTTGCTATTGATAACGTTTCTCGCTGATGAAAAACAATGTTAATTTGGTTGTGGTTAGTTTGGCTGTAGGCTAACGACAAAGTAGCAATATTTCTACCATAGGGACGTTGAAACTGCCTCGTAACATTTTGTTCTGTCTTTCAAAAATACTTTATGCTACATTTTATCTCTGTGTTTCTTGTATTGATGCCTGATGTTACTTCCCATCTTTTATACCGAACATTTCTATGTTGTTTTGTCGCAAGTATGGCTATGTTTTTGTCTTTTTTGTTTGCTTCTGCGAAAATTACACTGAGAAATAAAAGCCAAAAAATGCATGCCTACCCTCGCACATCCATCGTGTCTGTGCTAAAAATCGCCTGCTGCTGGGAAAGTTTACAGCCATGAGCAAAGAACTGCTGCTTGAGCCTCCGTCCCGAAGTTGTGGCTAGAGTTTGATATTTTGAATATGACGGCGTCGCGAGTTTATCTTGTTTACAAAGATGCAAACGAGGTTAACATGGAAATACCCCCGACAACCAATAGCTTACGCAACTTTAAACCGTCATTTTGTTGTCGATTCGTTGTTTTGAAACGCAAGAATGCACAATCTGTCAGTTTTTTTTCTTCCTCACACCTTGTTGTTTATATAATTTCGTTTAGAAAACACCTTCTTCGGACGTGGATGCATACAGTAGTTACGTACCAGAAGAAAAAATAGCGATTTAGCCGGGACCCGTACGTCTAGACTCACTGACAATGCAAAGTAAAACGAAAAAAAGGAAACGTCGAGGGAAAATATAGGGGTGCTTCGACAGTCTAAGCTCGTTTATCATGTCGGCGCGTGTCCGTGGGGAAGACACGTCGAAACCGCGTTAGCGCAGCGCACCTTCCCTAAACAGGAAACGCCGTTATTGGAGTGAACGTGCGCTGTCCTCCGGAGTTCTCGTCAGGCCTTTCTTTTCCATTCATGAAAACACTTGAGCACTTTGGAAAAAGAGAGAAATACCTGTTTCCTCAGAACGGAGCAAGTCTGTCGAAGATTCGCTCGTATTTCTTTTATCCTTATTCGCGCACACGTTTTCAAGGCCGCCCGAGATTCCTGTAAACCGACCGTCCCCCTGCAGGAGACGCGCGAAGCCCTAGTGAAATTTAGTCCCGCATTTTAACCCGTTTCAGAGTTTAGACACCCTCTTCATCCACCGTGATTTAGAGCGAGCGTTACTGTTAAGGTTGGTTAGCACTATACTTATCTCTACTATAGGGGGCTGAATGACGCTTAGCTGCTCTCGATCTGAGCCTGGTGCACGTGAAGCCATCGGAAGTTAGATTTTTGTCCCGGAAGTTGGTGTCTGCTGGGCTTCCTAGTGTATTCAGCCGATGTTTTGGTTTATGTCCTTTGTGTGTGTGTGTCTTTAAAGATTTTTTAATAATTCCGTTTTGAATGAAATCCCGAGAATAAGGCATTTGAACGCGAGATATATGCACACTTGGTCTACTAGAATTTAAAAAAAAATTCAGATCGAATGGCTTTCCAGGAGACTTCTCGGGTTTGCGTGCGCTGTTACTGCGCAACAAGCAGGCTCTCACAATAAAAGATCCAGCGCCCTGATCGCTGTTCAAACCAGCACTCGGAAGAGTTGCAAAGCCTGTCAAGCGCTCACTTACGGGGCGAGCCGCTTACTTGCGGTGGCTTTCTACCTGTTTGCTCAATGCTCCATCCAGCCCCGTAGTGGAGACCAGTAGTTCACACAGCCATATTTCCTTTGTTACGAAGCTTACGTACGCTTACGTCGAGGTACGACCGCCAGTCACCAGCACATCCGTGCTTCGTATTTCGCGTGCCAAGCCTTTGACTCGTTGCAACACTTCGTACGAAGCACGGATGTGCCGGTTACCCGAGGCCGTACCGCGACGCAAGCGTTTACGTAAGCTTCGTAACGCGAGAAAACGATACTGTGTGAACCGTCCTTCCTTCTTATATTCCCCGTCTATTATTCACTCCAAGAAATCTGGAGCGTCTGTTTTCCCGCGAAGCACCTAGGAGAGCAAATCGTTATAGTCTGTGAAGGAAACCCGAAGAATGAGGAGGCTTAAAGTATATCTAGAGGAAAACACATATACATTGTGGCACTGAGACCGATGAAACACAATGTACAACGCCACAACACAGGTTTTTCTTTTTTTTTTTTCGCCTATAATATTTTTAGGGGAGTCCTTCTCAAGCTTCTGCAGTAGATTGGAGTCATTGGCTCTTCCAAAGATTTTGGGGGAAGTAGACGTTTAAAGTTTAAGAGGAAATTCATACCAAAAGTGGTACTAATGGCCCTTCGGGCCAGAGTGCGATTATCTTGTCATGACACACCAAGTACCCCGTGTGACACCCCACGGTTCTAAAATGTCTATTATGTGTGTGTTTGTGTGTGTGTGTGTGTGTGTGCGTGTGTTTCGCAAACTCTTGGGTGTCCGCCCTCAAAACTCAGACTGTACAAATTACTTATTTGTTTCCGGGGCTAATTTTTTTGTTTAGTTTATTTTGTTAAGGCGACACTGAACTAGGGGTGTGCGAATACCGGTTCGAGTCGAACCGCACTGCGTCATTCCTAACCAGTTCGCAGTGGAAGGGAAAGCCACGACAACCGGTTTTCTTAACATTGTCAAAGCTAGCAGCGACACTGCACTAATCCATTCGAACCGGTATGCGAAAACCTTTTCAAAACTCCCAAGAAAACGTTTCCTAAAAAATTTAATAAAGCATATACCTAAAAAAGACACAAGATAAAAAAATAACATTAGCTTGATCGCGCTGACAAATTCCGGGGAGCAGCACAGAATGTGTTGTGAACGAGGTGGGCACATGCAATACTCCCTTTCACTTTAAGTCCGGACGCAGCCGATGCTACACGCTGATCGGACCAATCAAACGGCATCAAAAGCGCAAGTCACTGGGCCTTCTCTGCACATGGTTGGTTCAGCGATCATAGACACGTACAGAAACGTGACGGACACCATGTCGGTGCGTTTTCGACGCTTTGTGATTGATCCCATCAGTTTGTAGGCTCGGCTGCGCCCGAACTTAGTGAAGCGAATTCTAGGTGTGTGCGTGCGACATCAAGTGATGTCATGAAATCACAACTCTGATGTCATGATACCAGAGATATCCTGACGTCACGTGACTCTATGACATCACATGACTCGTGACATTAGTTAATTTTGTGACGTCCCGGTATCACGATGTCATGATGTCACGTGACGACCCAAAGTCACGTTACGTCACGTGTTACGTAACCTAAGGGCTCTCTATACTCCGACGTTGAGCGCAGCGAACGTAGCGTAGGGCATAACGTGGACCTCTCATTGGCCGACGAGCAGGAACTTCATGTCTGCGACCAATCAGTATCGGTGTCCCCTGCGTTACACAGCGTTTGCTACGCTCGACGTCGGAGATAATAAAGCCTTAACAGTCACGTGACGTCATGACGTCGCATAATGTCGGAGTGTCATATGACGTCGTGTGACACTCTGACAGTAGGCGACTCTGTGATGTCACAAAGTCACACGACGTCACGCTCCTTCGTGAAAAATCTTTGTGACGGTTCTTCGTGACAGTTCTTCATGACGGTTCCTCGTGGCAGTTTTCTTATAAAATCGTGCTAATGAAACACATTCTGCGGTAAAAATACACCAGATAGAATCTACCCAACACCAAGTCTAAATTTTCTGCAACCATGTAGAGCGGTCCATAACGAAAAAATCGGGCCGTATTCAATTAACAACGACAGATTTAAGAATTTTCTATTCTCTCGCGTAATCGATAATTGGTGAAAGTTACCAGAAAAAATCGTAGACAGTACATCAGCGTAAACTTTTCCCGAGAGTCTCACTTTGATGCTTCAGAATTACATATCTTGTACTATTCTTTACAGCATCGAAATTCACAACTTTGGTCAATAACTAGCTGTATCGAACATATACCAATGCCGCCTTTCTTTTCTTTTTCTTTTTTTAAAAATGTGTTATAGCACTGTTGTGCTTCTTGATATCACAAACGCTCACCTTTGTACGGGTCTTCAATGACCTGCAGTATTGATCAATAGACACATAAACATATAGTCATTGACACATTAAGAAACACGACGTATTATATGTTCCTGCTTCTTGCGTTGCAATTCGTTATTTGGCGTTCGGCTATTTCCGCATGTCACGGACGGTGGAGCGATCACGAGGTCTTCGAAACTCGACACGCCCGCTGAGTAACTCTTGGCATAGCCTCCTCTATACTCACAAAGCCTGGCAGTTCGACGACGGAGCCGTAGAGTACCCGGTCGCAGATGTGCAGCGCGAGGATCGGGTACCACAGAACATCAAACAGCCATTTCTCGGAGAATCTGGACGTCAGCGCACAGCATGTGCAGCGGCGAGGACCCGAAACACACTTGTTCGCTCGGGAGAAGTGTGTTTCGTCGTCTCGCTGCAGCGGGGTGCCAGTAACGTGACTGTCCTGTCCCATCCGTTGTCTGCCGCTCCACCTTTTCGATTTCGGCGGCCGCTTGTCGTGGCGATCTGCCAGGCTTTGTCAATATATAGGAGGCTATGCTTCTAGGTCTAGGACATCTCCAACTATCCCATCGCGTCAGCGAGGGCTTTCGCTTATACTGTAGAATCAGCAACTACCCAACCGAGAACAGAGCGTAGGCCCTTGAACGCGGCGTGCGTACACGTTTTTATTTTGAGGATAACCGCGGGGTGACTGTACGCATTGTATCGCCAGTTGGAGGTAACGCAATTTATCCCCCAACAACGCGGCGAGCGCGAATATTTATAAGCGCATTGAACGTATACCAAGAGCACACTGGGCAGAAAACATGGTTCTCGTGTACAAACACCTGCGGCCCTCGTCTTCGGGGGCCGGAAGAGTAACTGTTCGACGCAGCCGGCGCATCGAAATTAAATGACTTCACGAAGGAAACAGAATTTCTTGCTTTTTACTTTTAAGACTTCCCTGCGGAAATTCAGTTCTTGGTATAATTTGTGTTCTCGCGGGCTTGTGTCAAGCAGGACGTTCAGGTATGCAGTGAGTAAATCTCGATCGCGAAAACTCTTGATATTCTGTTTATTACATATAGTTTTTTTTTCTTCAGTTTGTACTAAATGATGTTCTTCTTTTATTTCTTATTTCTGCCGTGGAAGAAATTATGTCCAAGATTTTTCAGCTCTGCACTATACACGAACTCATCTCTGTGACGTCACGGCGCGGTGGTGGCGCGTCGGTCGCACTTCCGGTCTGGGGCTGTGGGCAGAAGTCCCCATGCCGGACGTGTATTCCTGCGTTGTTTTGAAAAGAACCAGACAAAAACCCGCCTTCTCGTCAAAACGCCGGGACTGGGGCCGTACCAGAAAGTGTCGAGAAAGGTTTGAAGGTCAAGTTTTCACGCGCTTGGTTCGTCCGAGAATCTGGATATGTGCCGTGAAAAGGGAAAAGCAGACGCCGTCGGACAACGATTGCTTGGGCGGGAAGCACTTTGCGTTGAATTCACGGATACTTGTGGTCATCAGATTTATTTGTTTTGATCCAACATGAACGCCAGAAAACCGACAAGTTGTGCGGACCACCTGCGGACTACGTTCAGTGCGTCTTCAAGTTCAAACGGCCGCCTGATTGTTCGAACTGTCGTCTGCTCTTTCAAACGTTTCTGCTTGTCGTCTGCTCTCTTAGGCGACGCCGGTCCGTAGACCAAATGTTGGCCCGGTACTTGCGAGAAGAAGTAAGCGCAGGCCTCAAAAGACTTAAATTTGAAGGTTGGTAAGCAGGCTCGATGTAAACAGTAGATACAAGGAGATCTTGATCATTGTTACCAGTGACCATCACCGACTCGTTATGCCTCATTCAGTTGGTCCGATTCTGCTTGCGATTTTCAGTATCGACGTCGACCATCTCAGCTACGGTTCACGCTTTTGTAGCCCGAGCGGCGTCGCGACTGAAAATTCCGAGCGAAATCTCATCATGCGAATAAGGCTTTAGCGACCATTCTGCGGCGTCCACGCGGAATGAATCGCCACATGTCACATTATTCACGCGAAGTTTTGCGGTGTAACGAGCCTCGGTAATTTCGCTGACGCCACTCAAGATAGTCAGACATCGCCAGGAAGACGTAGAACCAACAATTCGAACGCGAAAAACGGCAGGGGGACTCACACTGACGCCGACAACATAGCATTTTAATGGTGTGTTTATGGGCGACGGCGAGCTTCTTGCCCACAACCCCATCGTGCATGCGCGGCGCCGGAGGCGTCCCTAGGGAGCGCTCCGGTTTGTTTGTAAACATGAGTTGGTGTATAGAAAGTACATGCGCGTCTACTTACCCGTAAAACAGTCGGAGGGCCAATCTCTGCGGTTTACGAAATCAGCTCAGCAAAGAATGAGGCCGAACATCCGTTTGGACCTAAAAATGAAGTCTGCGCTGCGGCATTACGCAATGCAAGCATGACGCTTTGCATTGCGTAATGCCACAGCGCAGACTTTATTTGTGGGTCTAAACGGATGTTCCGCCTCATCCTTCGCTGAGCTGATTTCGTAGATTGCAGAGATTGGCTCTTGGAGTGTTTTGCGGGTTAGTAGACGCGCAGGCATATCTCAGAGTGTAATAACATATCTTGCTGAAGTTTATAAAAAAAAAAAAAGCGTCGAACAATTTATGTTTTGCATCACACTTCGCGTTCAAATATGCTCTGTGGATTTAAACATTTGCAGATATTCTTGTAGCCAACTTTTCTATACGCATTACGCTTATAGACATTAAACGTTTTAAACGTTAAGTGCATTAAACGTTTTTTTAGACCAATATCACATGACGCCTTCACCCTGTATGAAAAATCCCTTCAATATATTTTTGGTGCGTAGCTCAGACGTTGTCGATACCCCATTACTAAATAGATTCATAAAAAGAATTTCGTAAAAATTAAAGAACACTTTTCTTTATAATTTCTCCAAACACCGAACACATATGTAGAGCCTGGTTCACACAACCTGCGGCTGCTTACGACCGGAGAGGCCTTGGGACTGCTTACTGGCTGCTGTGCAGCAGCGCAGCCGGTCATAAGCGGTCAGAAAAGACTTTAAACCAGTTTTCAAGCCTCTCCGATGGTAAGCAATCGCAAGTGTGCGGACCAGGTCTTATAGCTGACTGACCCAGAAAAGTGTCCTGGGCATCGTTCGAAGCAAAAGTGAAGTTAATTATAGAGGCAGTAAAAATTAGCACACGTCGACTTCGTACGAACATTACAAAGGCGCAACTATTTTACTTTCATCATTTACGAACAAAGAAAGGTCTAGGAACCAGTTGACCTCTTCCGCACTATGGCGTACAACGCATCTTCTCCTCGCGTGGGTGCTCATAATTTTTTTGCGCCCGTAGCCCCGGGGCCTCAGTGCACGCTGACTTTCGGAAAGTGAATCGGCCAGCTTCGCTGGGCCCAGCGGCGTCCGGCGGCCAATTAGGCGGAACCCACAGAGCGAGACCCAAGCCGGAGCCTGGGGCAGAGGGGGAAAAGAGGGGAGGGGGGGGGATAGGCACGCGGGTCACCGCTACAGCGTCCCTCGAGACTCTACGCGGCCGCGACTGAATCTGTAATCACGGGGCCGGCAGCTCTCTCTGCATGCTCGGCGGTCCGAATCACATCGTAGGCCCCAGGGCCGTCTGTAAGAAGAGAAAAAAAAATGTGTTGGAGCAGGTCTCGGATGCTCGCTGATCCGCGATGAACAACTTGGGGCTTGTATCTACGCTCTAAAGAAGAAAAAAGTAAGTCCCCTTGGCCCGTACCGAATACAAACAGTAGTTCGCAGAATGTTATTTTTTTATGTTCTGTTTTGTTCTGTTGCCGTCCTCCTTGATGTCCTATTCAACGCTGTCCCCGAAACGCGTGCCGGTGTTTGCTCACCTGTATTTTTTTCCTTTTCATTGACGCGATTATTGAAGTTTTCCAGCTACGACCTTCGTCTTTTGCTCGGATTCTTTATTGTTAGCGGGATTAATTATTTTCGTGTTTCCCATAAAAAAAAAAGCTCGCACCTTTTTTTGATGTGCAGGCCATAATCTTTTTTTTTAACGTTTTTGCGCTTTGTGTTATTGAAGGCCGGAAAACCCAGGGCTTGTGATGTTCAAAAGCGAACTCAGGGGCGTGCTTTGAAGGGTGTCAAGAACGAACCTGCGATGTGCTCTTGAAACGCTTCAGTTATGGCGCACAAGTGCGACCTCCTAAATCGCGAACTTTTTTGGAAGTAACCTTTTGGCGAGGCGCATACGAAACCGTTCAAAAACGGTTCCCTCAAGTCGCAACTGTTTCAAGCCCTTTCACGATGTTGAATTGGTATCATCATCATCAGTATTTGGAAAGGGGTTTCAAGACAGGTGTTTCTCGTGTCTTGCTTTGTTTGTCAGAAGTTGCACCAAACGAAAGGGCATGATATGGGACATTTTTTTTTCCAGCGGCTTCAACTAGAACGCAAAGAAGAAAAATCCTCTCGTTCCTTATATGCGTACGAGTCTCTTCGCGACAAGAAGACGGCCAGTCTTGATTGCATGTGTAGTTAACCAATTATTTATTTGACCATCTTTCGGGCGATCCCAATAGTAGTTTTTCGGTTTCTATTTTCTCGCTTATTATAAATCGCGTAGCTCCAGGAGTAGGCAAGTCACCACAGTGAAGAGATATTTGCACAAAAACAAAATGATTGTAGTTAGAGAAAACAATGAAGATTTCGTTAACCCTGAAAAATGCCTCTGATTATTTCATTAAAATCTAAGAACGCAAAAAACAAAAGAAATAGACGAACTAAAAAAAGCGTTTCAATTTTGAAGAAACTTGCAGCCTTGCATATAGCACAGATTACTTCCTAAAATTCTTAAAACATAAAAAGAGAGGGACAAGAAGTGATATAACGGTTTCGCCACCTCCTTGGTGTAGTGTTGCACGCATTGTAGCGTGCATAACACTGGACATAACACACGTTAATGTCTCATGCGTAGATAGGAAAAAAATGAAATACCCAGTCATATCCGTTCCTCACTCGGCTATACTCAATAAATTGAGCATAATTTGAAGCGCTTCAATATACGGTACGACAAAGCGCGAAACCTCACATAAGCAATCGTTCCAAGTCCTAAAAAAATGCAATAATCAACACCGATACTCACCTTCTAAGTTGGTTTTCCAGATATAAAATTTCGATCACAATAATGACTTCGCTCCCAACTTCTTCATTATGATCAAAAACAAAAACGTGTATAACTTGGTGCTAACTGGTCACGCTTGAAAAACAGAAATCACTGCATACAGTAAAAAAAAAAGTATTTTACAGCGGAGCTGTTTAGTATCTTAGTTTCCCCAGTTTCGTATCCGTGGACAAATAAATCTCGACACAATCCTCTGGACAGCTACCGCCATCTATGAGCGACGGCGGCAACCAGACAACCTGCACTCGTCGAACGCGTTCGACGAGCGCAGTGGAGCCAAAGACAGCTATAGCCTTAGGCCCGCTTCAGACGGAGCAACTTTCTCGGCAATTTTGGTGTTGCTGGCGGGTTGTTCCCTAGCTTTCCCTAGATCGACACGAATTGCTGAGATCGGGTCCGGCTCGAAACAAGCGAGCAACTCGGAGCAATTCGAAGACGTTTGAAGCGGCTGCAGCCAATCAGGGACGCGATGTTTTCACGTGACACCCCTGTGGTGGTGATGATGACAGCTAAAGACTCGGTTCTGGTTTGAAATTGATCGTTTTTTCAAATAAACCGTTTCAGAAAGATGCATTAGTATTCTAAACGTCATTTAAACGGATAAAAACACGTTTATAGCGCGTAATTATGTGTCTAAAGAGTGCAGGAAAAATACAATTTCATGATGATGATGGCAAGTCCTAGCAATTCAGTTGCTGCGTGTGAACGCGGGAGGCCCGTGTTGCTGGTGTTGCGACGTCAAGTTGCTGGGCGAAATTGCTCCGTCTGAAGCGGGCCTTTAGCTCTCACCCACTAATCTATCGAATCAAAGCTCGGCGTTCTGACGTCCCCTCTCCCCTCCTCCTCTCTCCAGTTTCTCGGCGCATATGAGGCGTTCATCTCCCTTTTTGGTTCGTACAACAAAGAGAATAGCAGCTGACACCTTGACGAGGTCCTGTTTCCCTTACCTCCTTTGGCGGAATGGCAGCATCGTAAACAAGTTTTCGCGTTTTAAGCAAAATTAGATATACAGAATTTAGTTTTTCATTTCGGAGAATAAGTTTTTTTTTTATGCCATGACCTCTCTTAATATTCTGTCGTTAATCATTTTTAGTAAAAATTACGATAAAAAATATTCTCCGGAGGAGTCTCGGCTCGCTACTGTGTGAGGGAAAAGGAAGTGGGAAAGTAACAGAGAACAAGAAAGAAATCCAGTTTGCTGACTGGTTAAAACAGGCGTCGCCGAACGCTCATTCTCCGCCCAAATCGAGCGTTAAAAGTCCGAACCAGATACCAAAGTTTCAGAACTAACCTTTATGGAATTGAAAGGTTATAGGTAATTTTCTGAAACATTTCGATAGGAAAATGGCGACCGACAGAACTCTCGAACACAGGGAGCTGAATGGCGCCGGATTCCCGAAAGCGGCCGAAAACGAGGCCCATTTTCCCTCTTAAATTTTCAGAAAATCACCGATAACATTTAAATAAGGTAAGGGTATGCTCTTGACACTTTGGCATCTGGTTCTGACTGCTAGCGCAATATTTGGGCGGAGAAAATGAGAGATCGGCGATGCGTGGTTTAGTTTTGTAATAAAAAGAAACACAAAAAAAACCTTCAATTTTTATTTTTTAGAGGGTTTGGGGAGGGGGGGGGGAACAGCACCCTGTAGTAACATAGCAGTCTCCTTGAATATTGAAATATTTGAGAAACTTTCAAGATTATTCGCTATTCAGTATAATCAATAACTTCTGGAAAGCAGCAATTTTAGATACAGTAGAATAAAAAATAAAAAAGGCACCGGGAAATGAAGAGCGAATTGCAGTCACACGCTTGTATTAACATCCCGGGTATAGTACGACTGCTCTGTGGTCTTTAAGTCATTGCCGGGCTGCAATACAAAATATAAACACGCAAAAAAAAAAAGATGAGGAAAGAAAACACGTTGCTTCCGGAAGTTGTAGAGAGTTTCTAACGACCCGCCGCAGGAAGCAATGTGTTTACTTTTATTATTTTTAGTTTTACTTTCTTACACTGCTCCGAAGCTTCAAATTTAAAAACCGATAGGAAGATTTTTTTTGTCGTTTTAAATGTGTGGTTGCTTTTTCGTTCTAGTAGCTGTTCCTAAATTGAGTAGAGTTTCAGACTCCAAGGAAAACTTTTTCGGCAAGAAAGATAGCGAGGGGCGCAGTAAACAGACTTAACGCTTATCGGACGCTTGGAACTTGAGAAGATATGAACCCGGAAATAGGTCGAAGCAGCCAGGGAGTGGTTAACTCTTCTGATAACTTGACATATACGTTCGTCGCTCGACAAGCTGATCACTCTAATTTGTTGACGTGCCAAGCGGTGCTGGGCAAGCAATACCACTTCGAAGACGAGACCTGTGCACTTGGCCTTTAAAGGGGACAATGACAACCCCTTCCCCCCCCCCTTTTTTTAATATTTGTTGGTGATTTAATATGGTGTCAGAAGACTGCTCGGAACTAAAACAGAAACTGGACTTGGGAGGGAGAAGAAACGTAGAGGAGAAGAGTGTTGCCGGAAGTCGCGTAGCTGCACCCAATCACGTTTTTTTTTCTCTCTTTCTCGTTTTTTTGGTTGTGAGAAGCTGACGAGCGATGTCTTCAGCCAGGAGTGGAGGTGACAACACGGCGACATCTTCGAGTGAATGAGCTCGGTGGTCCAGCGTGTTGTACGAAATAAATTTTAACAGTTTGAATCAGTAAACGATTTCTCTTTCGAAGCTAGACAGATTCGTCGGTACCGCAAACAGCAGTTCTGAAGCAGAGGTATTACGGCCGTTTGTGTGTCGCCATCGCGTTTTGTCCGCTTCGCTCAACCGTTCAGACCGCGAATCCCGCGACACGACGCTGACGTCGCCATGTTGAGGATTACGCAGAGAATGCACAGAGTGCTTCCGGTTCTCTGTGCAACTTTGTTTTTTTAAATAAAATTATCTACAACTTTTTTAAGACCAAAACAGTAGCATAATATTTTTTCTATTTTTAATATTGAGTGTGTGCTTTTGATGACGAAAGACTTTGATTATATTTAGAGCGTGCCTAACCCAAAAAGAACGGCGCGTGACCACAGAGAAGAGAGTGAGCGCAGAACGGCCATTTCTCCTATCGGAGGTTTTCGGCCGGGAAGAAAACGACTCTCTAGCCGCAAATTGTGCTATGGGTAGTTGGGCTCTAATATACCATCTGCAAATTAAAACCTTGGTGAGCATAAATACCCTGACAGTGTACCTTTAATGTAATTTCTGTAGTGCGCCATAGGGCGTCTTCCTGAGGAGCACGCTTGGCTTCAAGTGAGGTTGACGAAAGTCGCTTGAGTCGATCTATTGCGTGGACGCACCGACATCAGCTTTTTTTCAACATTAAAACATTACACAGAAATAAAAAAAAAACGTAGCGTAAATTATATTCTTAAAATAATTGAGAAATTCTTGAGAGGACAGAAACGAGTGCCATTGAGAAAAAACAAATAGTGGTTGGACATTACAGTTTAGGCTCAAAAAAAAAAACAATTGAGTCGTGAGTTGTTTATACCGCAGGAGTTTAGTCTGCCAGAACATGGCGTCATTGTTACCCGCTGTAGATGAGCAATTTAGCCAGTGCAGTACGACTGCTAGCCTTGGGTCTCTAACGTGCACCACACAGCAAGGATACATGACCGCACCCCGGTGCGAGGCCCATTCATAAGGAAACGGGCAGGGGTGAGGATACAGTTTAGGCTGATCTGTGCCAGGATTAGCGCCGTAATGAATCGATCAAAAACGACGACAAAGTCAGTCATCCCAATGCCATCTTGGTCAGCAGAGGAGGATGAAGCCTACACGTTTGTTTCGGCACGTAGCTGTGGGAGACAAACGCGATAGTAATGATCTAATGAAGCAGTGTCAGGGCCTCCTCGTGGACCTCCGTAGGACGTGCGAAGCGCAACGCCAAGGTTTGGATCTTCTTCTTCTTCCTTATCTTGTCTTGCGACGAGAGATCAGAATCATCCAATCGGCGTAAAGGACGTTCATTACGTTGTTTTGTAAGGT
Source organism: Ixodes ricinus (assembly GCA_037355805.1). Taxonomy (NCBI): domain Eukaryota; kingdom Metazoa; phylum Arthropoda; class Arachnida; order Ixodida; family Ixodidae; genus Ixodes; species Ixodes ricinus. The sequence continues at coordinate 84,606 of JAZHYW010061174.1, forward strand.
GTCGTTATACTATACAAAAAAACATTGCAGAGACATTCATGCGTTTTCTTTAAAGTTTTACGTGTCTAGTAGTACTTTACCCATCGTTATTGCCATCATTTGCAAGAGACACTTGAAATTGCATTCGGTAACATTTGAAGTGAAATTCGGTAAGCTGAAGTGCACTAAATTAGCTCGTCTGACAGGTGTATAATGACGAACGCGACGCTATAGCAGACGGCACGACGACAGCCATTGCAGACGGACACGTCTGCCGCCTGACGGCGGCTCTGGTCGAGCTTTGGCGGGTTTCCCGCTTGGAGCGGGTAGAGAATCTACTAACCATGACGTAGTCTGCAGCCCTTGTGTTTTATGTGGAATTGCGCTAAAGCTGGGCTTCAGTATTTTCTGCTTAAACAACGTCCCCGCGAAGCAGTTGAAGATCGTACGTGACCGTTCATTACTTCCTTATTAATCCATTCTCCCTTAACGTTCGCTGCCATAAACATTCCTTCTAAAGTGCGGCCCAGCGAACGTCAACTTTATTTGCAAAGAGATCATATACAGCTAGGTCTTCACCTATCTCTCTCTCTCTCTCTCTCTTTCTCTCTCTCTATCTCTCTCTCTATATATATATATAGGCCATAAATCATATGGTCATGAAATAAATTCTCGGAGAAAAAAAAAGGAATAAATTTTGTGTTATTTCGTGTTTTCTTTTTTGTATATCAAAGCGCGATAATAATAATATTTTAAAAAAAGGAAATGAATGGAAGTAATATTTCGCAGCCTATTTCCAGGTGAGTGGTCTCCGTGGGTCTGTTTTATTCAATAAGAGGCGGAATGCTCCCGGTCGACCGGCTTTCGGCAATTCGGGGACTGGGTGCTCTGTGTTCGTCCTTCAATCGTTTTGGGAGCGCGCTCATCAAATTATGCATGCAGCGCCTTCTGTCTTGCGCACCGAATTCCGGACCTTTTTCCGAGTTGGTCCCTGCCGTCTTATTCCCGTATTTCTGACAAGGCGCGCTTTTTTAGTTTTATTTTTTATCATTGCGTTCGGGCGCGTTTTCTCCGCAGCCAAACGTCATATTTCATCGAAAGATTTTTTTTTCTAAGTTTATGTTATTCGAAGACAGCAGACAGTTGCATCCGTTCATACATCTTAGGTTTGCTTGTACAACGTTCTAAACTATATGTGCATAAAATTTTTGATTTTGTTTTAATGTTTTGCATGCAAATTTGTGTGAGCTCTACCTACGCGTATTTGAACCGTTTCTATATTTATTTGTCTTAGAATGGGCGCATGATATTTTTGCACCATCTCGCATTGCGGCACTTTTTTGTCCATTGTTATTTGTTTTATTCGTAATCTGGTTTTTGAAATCTAACTTTCTTGATGGCTGTTATATCGTCGTTGAAGGAATATTTCATTTTGTGTTTCTTTTTAAGCATATTATATAAAAACGCACTAACCAAAAGGCTATGTTTGAAAGCCATTCATGGAGAGTAACTGTTTCTCATATTCTAGTCGATCTTCACAGACGGAAATGGTTACGAATTGCGTGACAGACGTTCTTCTTCCGTATTACACTTTTTCATGTACATGGTTTATAGTACAAACCGCGGACTTTTGCACAAAAAAAAAAAGATAAAGGAATGGAGGAACGGAGGAACGATTCCAACACGCTTTTCATTCAAATCAAGGGTGTATTTGCATCTGCATTTGGCTCTTAAAAAACGCAGTCACCTTCAATCGGAGCCCAACAGGCCTCTAAAAAAATTGAAAAACAAACAAATAATGAAACTTGAGATACAATTTTAAGAAACACCATAATTGAATCTTTAGTGTTTTCAACTCCGCTCGTGGTGTTCAATTCCATTTATAAACAAATAATTGTGTTGTGTGTGTGTGTTTATACAGCTTAGAACTTGGTCTGCCTCAACGGACGACGAGTCTCCCAGCTGTAAATGAGAAAATTAGCCAGTGCAGTACAACCGCTAGCCTGGGGTCTTTAACGTGCACCACGCAGTAGTGATACGCGACCGCACGCCGGTACGATGCTCATCCAGATCGAAATGGGCAAGGGTGGGGATTGAAATCCTGATTCCTGGGTTGTGTCCTGCAGCGCGAGCGTTCGCTCCACGTGCTCCGAGCTGATGTGCGCTTTAGTGTGCGTCAGCCCACTCAGACACCAATCCTTCTAATTTTTTTAACATTTTTTGTCATGCCTGAGTTTCAGTAAAGCGACAAACCGAAACAACCGACACCGCAAAGCCTCAAACACGTGCAGCATGCGCGCAATGGTACCTTTGACAGGATTGCAGTCTCTCGGTGACCCTGAGTAATCACGAAGGATTGCAAACCTGCCAATGATAGCTTTGCGTGCATGCTGCACGGGCTTAAAGCTTGTCGTTGTTGGTTGTTTGTGTTTGTCGTTCTATTGGGACTTGGGCATTATGAGTTTATAAGGGAAAAAAGAGTATTAGGGGGACACTTTGTGTATAGGCATTCACGGCCGACTAAAAACCCGGTGTAATATTGTAGATGCCCAAACAACGTAATTTTATCAAAATTCCTTCTTCAATAACGGAAGACTCCAGCACGCGGGAATTTGATGTTTCCGCTTCTTAGCGCACTTTTCCCCAAATAAAAAAGCGTACTTAATACTCTAGCTAATTGGCGCTTACTCATTTCTTAAAGTTATGAATTAAGACCTTTAAAACTCAACCCCAGGAGAAAGAAAAAAATTATATCTATAAAGCGCCTTCCCGCTCTGTCCAGTATAGGGGATATTCACGGCACGCCATATTAGCAAGTTTTCGTAGATGGTTTTCGTCGTCCCGCAACGTTCTCCGCAACCCGCTACGATACCCGGAACTCTACAGTTAAGGCCGTCGGCGCGCAGGCGCAGTAGCGGCTTTCTTCGTTGAGGAGGACTTAGAGGAGGGCGAAACGCGGTCTACGAAAACTCCCTATTGTTGACCGTTATTCGCAGCACATGCTCAGCACCATGCGGAGCGGAAGTTCGTCTTCATCTTGCGCAGAGGTGGTGGTGACGTACAGAACGCCGAGTCTGATTGGCTCTGATTGGAAGGATCGTAGGCAGACCTCAATGCTAGCTGCATTGAGGTCTACTCGTTATCCTCCCAATCGGAGCCAATCAGAGTTCGGCGTTCTGACGTCAGCGCAACCCCTGCACAAGAAGCAGACAAACTTGCACTCCCGTCGAGTCCCAAGTGCCTTATTGTCGCTCGTCGGCCAATGAGATTGCAGCCTTAGCCGATAAGAACGCCGAATAGCCAATCACGGAGCGACCGCCGTGAGCTTATTAAGCCACGCCCCTACTCCTCCTATAGGTTCTCGGCGACTCTATAGACAAAGTCATGTTTATAAACAAATCGGAGCACCCATAGCAGATGCTACCGACTCCGCGCATGCGCGATAGAGTTTAAGCAAGAAGCTCGCCGTCGCCCATAAAAAAACCCATAGGAATCCGATGTTGTTGGCGTCGGTGTGAGTCTCCCGTGCTCTTTTTCGCGTTGGAATTTTTAATGCTACGTCTTCTCGGAAATGTCTGACTACTTTATCGGCCTCGGCCAAAGTAATGAGGCTCGTTACACCGTAATACTTCACGTGAATGATATCTGACGTGCGGTGATTTATTCCGCGGGGACGCCGCAGAATGAACGCTAACGCCTGATTTGCATGATGGGATTCTGCTCGCGATTTTGAGTCATGACGTTGCTCGGGCTGCAAAAGAGTGAACCGTAGTTGAGGTGGTCAACATTGATACTGAATATCGCAAGCAGAGTAGGACCCAGTGAATCGGGCATGAGAAGTCGGCGATGGCCACTGGTGACAATTTTTAGCATTTTGTATCTACTGTTTACACCGGGCGTACTTACCCCAGCCAACCTTTAAACTTAAAAGTTTTTTTGAAGCCTGCACTTACTTATCATCGCAATCACTTGGTTAAAGTCTGGTCTACAGGCCGTTGTCCCTTGATCGAACAGACGACAACCAGCAGAAACATTTGAAAGAGCAGACGACGGTTCGAACGATAAGGCGGCCGTTTGAATTTGAAGGCGCACTGAACGTAGTCCGCCGCTGGTCCGTACAACTTGGCGGCTTTGCCACATTCATGGTGGGAGAAAACAAATAAATCTGACGACAACAAGTATCCGTGAATTCAAGCCAAAGCGCTTCCCGCACAAGCAATCGTGGTCCAACGGCTTCTGGTTTTCTTTTTACGGCTTCTATCATCGTTCTCGGACGAACCGAGCAGGCAGAAAACACATGAAAACTGACCTTCAAACCTTTCCAGACTCTTTTGGTAGAGCCCCAATCGCGGTGTCTTGACGGGAAGACGGGTTTTGGTCTGGTTTCTTCCAAAACAACACAGGAATGCACATCCCGCATGGTGACTGTCGTCACAGCCCCAGACCGGAAGTGCGCCCGGCGCGCCACCGCCGCGCGATGACGTAACAGAGCTGAGTTCGTGTATAAACCAACAAGCTGTTTATAAAAAGGCGCGCATTTTGCCTACAACAGGTGTGGGCACCACGCGTGCGCAGACACGATATTTGCGCGAAGTGAAGCGTCTGCGCATGCGCGGCGCAGACAGCAGCGCCACAGCAGCGGCGTGACGTCAGTGCCGCTCGTTGGTGTATGCGGAGAGCAAGTTCGTCTGCTTCTTTTGCAGGGGTTGTGGTGACGTCAGAGCACCGGGCTGTGATTGGCTCTGAATGAAGGTTATACCTCAAGGCAGCTTGCTTTGAGGTCTACCCACTATCCTTCAATCAGAGCCAATCAGAGCTCGGCGTCTATCTGACGTTACCGCAACACTTGCGCGAGATGCAGACGACTTGCTCTTCGCATATCTCCCATTCATCTTCTGCCAAGGAAATATATCTTGATTGCAGACTTGTACGGTATTCATTACGAGTAATAATCAAATTTCTAGAAATCGATTACGTTTTGAAGTAATTTTGTAGTAATTCGAGTACATATATTGCGGAGTACTCGCGAGAGTAATGCAATCATTTTTCGAAGGACGAAAATTACTCGTAGCCGGTATTATTTTCCTCCCCTTATTTCTAATGGTGCCATTTGTTTGTACAAGTTTCCTTCCAAGCGGTTGTCAAACTAAGTCTACGACAAAAGGATGGTCTACCGAAATTGGTGGCTGAAGCAGATAAGTAGATTATAGTTCGGTGATTCTAATTCAATAAAGGAGAATGCGAAAGGCCCGGTTCAAGACCGGCAGAAGAATCTGCCGTTTTGAAAAGCAGAAGTAATCGGGAAAGTAACGGTTACCTTTCAAGTAACGGTCAAATACTTTTCTTTTCAAGTAATTGACTTATCGAATTGAATACTTTTAAACCAAGTGTAATCGTAATTGCAATCGATTCCTTCTTTAACGTAACGCTTGATTTGGAGGAACACACGATTACGCGCATTAAAGGGACGGTGAACCGAAATTCTGGATTTCAGAAAAACAATGCAGGAGATGTAGGCGGGACGCTACAATCCCTACAACACTACTCGTAAGGCGATATCCCGAGTGGACGGCCGTATTTTTGGAAAAAGAGGTCGAGATTGAACCAGGCCGACGAGGCGCGTGACGTCAGGATACCTAGTTTCCTCCTCTCTCCGCTTCGCTTCCTCAAGGCCGCGAGGCGGAGAAGACGCGCGGCCGTTCCCTCTCCTTCTCGGAGAAACACGACGTCAACAAACCTGTCAAATGCGCCTCCTTTTCTTGAAAAATACGGTCATCCGTTTGAGATATCGCTGTATGAGTGATGTTTTGGTGTTTGTAGCATCCCGTTGCGCGCTTTTGCCGTGTGCTTTGTGGAATCCAGATTTCGGTTTAAAGGGTGCACTCCGGCGATTGTCTGAGTTACCCAAACCAACTATACTTTCTGAATCCCCGGCGTTTACCCTTTCCGATATGCTATTTAGTATCGCGAAATTTATAATAGTTATTGTGAAATCGGCTAATGAAAATGTTGCAAAAACCAACTCTCAAATATGCCCGTACTTTCGGAGCCGTGACTACAGTGGAAGGCAGGCTTGCCAGTCGAGCAAGTAGTCTAAAAAACTGACTATGCCAAGCATCTCCCGTGCTGGTGCGCGGGTACTGAAGCGAGCTTCCAAAGCATTCATTTTACACCACAAAACTGCTTAGAACCAGTTGGGAAAAAAATCTACAGTCCAAAAGTGAACCCACGCCTTCCACTGGCGTCACTTTCTAGTTGTTGACAGTAGAGACTTTCAGCGTGGAAAACACGGTGAGGAACAAAATTGTAAATGCAATACCTTCGCAAAAAACAACTAGTTTGACCTAATATTGGAGATAGTATTTCAGCTATGCTCGTTGGCTTGTTTAGCAAATATTTAGGCACATCGGGGACCATGAAGAAATCGCCGGAGTGCCCCTTAAGACAGGACTTCCACGCAATCCCGATCGTCGTTCATGGCATATGATAAACGAAAACAATATCACTCTAAAAAAAACCTCGCGTCTACTTACCCGCGAAACACTCGAAGAGCCTATCTCTGCGATTTAAAAAAATCAGTTCAGCGAATAATGAGGTAGAATGTCCGTTTAGGACCTAAAAATGAAGCCTGCGCTGTGGCATTACGCAATGCAAATTAAGTGTCATGCTTGCATAGCGTAATGCCACAGCGCAGACTTAATTTTGTGGTCTATATCCAGCCCTGCCCGTTTCGATCTGGATGAACATCGTATCGGAGTGTGGTCGTGTATCACTACAGCGTGGTGCACGTTAAAGACCCCAGGCTAGCACTTGTTCTGCACTGGCTGAATTTCTCATCTACAGCTGGTAGACAAGTCGGCCTTTGAGGCAGACTAAGTTCTAAGCTGTGTAGACATACACACAACCCAATTTTTTTCTGTCTATACAAATGTTCTGCCTTATTATTCATTGACCTGATTTCGTAGATTGCAGAGATTGATTCTTGGAGTGTTTTGCGGGTGAGTAGACGCGCAGCCATTTTTACGAGAGTATAAACTTCGTTTCCCTTGAGTCCAGACTCCGGACGCAGCCGCGAATCTACGAGCTGATGGCCTCAGAGTATCGGCGTGTTTCTGTACGTGTTTTATCATCGCTGAGCCAGTCATGAGCAGAAAATACTTTTTGACTCGCGCATTTGACACTGCTCGGCATGTCCCGTTAGCTCATAGCGTCGGCTGAGCCAGGTACGCTGAAACGAAGTGTAGTCGGCGACAGCTGAAAGAAACGCGGGGCACGGTTTAATTCGCTCACTCCTTCTTCGTGATTTGTTGTTCGGTGTTTCTTACCCTGTAATGCCCTGATATGGTTTGCTGCAGAGCATCAATGATATGCGCGGAACTCGTTACACCCCGCATTTCTTCAGAATTATCAGGACTGTGGTTCTGTGCACGCGCTTCCAACAAACGACCAACAATACGTCGTCCCGTGGATACCGATTACACGATTTTTAAAGATGACTCACCTAACCGACAGACTCAAGTGCGCGCGCGTTGAACAGATCAAGGAAGGGGGCAATAGGTTTATAGATTAGCTAGTAACATCAGCCTCTGCGCTTTGCTCAATACGCAATTTATCTACGTTCCCGAAGCGGTAAACGTGTTTAGATCGATTTTTATTCGGTATGTTCACAGCGAAGGTTTATCGACTCACTCACGGGCGTACCCACGGGGGGGGGCAGGGGGGCGCTTGCCCCCCCCCCCTCTCAGAGTTGGAGGGGGTTCAAGGCATGTGTTTTGAACCTCCTGAAACTGCCACCACTGGGCAGGGCAAACAATGGCCGTTGGCGCCCAAGGATTACCAAGGGTACAGCCCCGGGCGCTAGGGGGAAGGGGGAGGGCTCGTTTGCCCCCCCCCCCCCCACTCAGAAACAAATTGGTACGCCCCTGGACACACTCCTTCCTCAATATTCAAGCTCGAGTGACGCTCATCTTTTGCCTACGCGGCGTTGTAAGTCACCGCCGTTGCACGTATGGCTCGGTGCCAGAGTAAAAGAGCGAATTCTGTAGGTAGGAAGGGACGAGGTTTCTCGTGCATCTACAGCAGCCGAGAAGATTTTTTGCATCGATTCACTTTTTTTAACTGTACGTACGTATCAAAAAAGCGCGGTCACTCTAAGTGACCAATCAAAGGCGAAAATGAAAAATATGCGCATTATTTCACACGATCGTAAAGGTACCTTTAGACGAGGGATTTTTATTCTCTGCGGCAAATCAGTTCACGATCACCCGCGCGTGGCGTATAATCGCGACCCAAGACTGCGGGCTGATTCGCTGATTGCCAAAGGAAACCACGTTAAAGGTACTTGTAGGCTGACCGTGTGATTGGTGTATAAACTAGAATGATGTTACATTATTTCAGTTTTTAAACAAAAATGCTGACGGTTTTTTTTTGTTTGTTGTTGGTTGTTAAATTATTGAATGTTTCACTGTTCTTATCTCTTGTCTTTTTTTTCCAGAGAACGAGGGAATCGAGAACAGACATCGCACAGCAAGTAAGTTCGACTCCCACGTTGACATCCTTTTTCCGCACTTCATTAACCTTGAAACGAATTCTGGGCTGGGATAAATGATTTTTAGATTGGGATTTTACTAATCGCGTATCGTTGAGTGTGGCAAAAGAAATAAGGTAGAAGGTCAAAAGCCTGATTTTCTGTACAAAGACGTTTTCTATTTCCTGTAGTTCTCAGTCACGTGGGTTCCGTATCTGGTGTGCGGAACGACAAAAATATTTCAACCTGGAAGATGCGAGAAAATATTAGTGAGGCAAAACGAGAATGTGGGACAATCACGCATTTTTCGTAAACATTTTCCAGCGGCTTGGAGAGATCAAAACAATGTTTTACCACAAACCAGAATGGACGGCATTCAAGATGGCTGCGCCCTTGTGGAAAAGGTGTATAACGGACTATTTCGTACCTCCTTTCCTTCAAAAGCTCTCCGGTTTTTCACTCTGATACATCCGCGGTACCCAAAGCACGCCAGCCGAACCCATCTAACGCATTGAACACGAGCATGCGTCGGACGTATGCGCTCGTCAACAATCTATCCGTCGATGAATATTTGGATTCGCGTTCGTGGCCAGAGTGCCGTGACGGCGCTTATCATAACTTGCGAATGACAAGTTTAGTTGTGTGCTTAAAAAGCACGGTGGGAGCTTGGAGTAATCGCATTTATTGAAATTCTACGTCACAACAACGTGATTTCTCAAGTCGCCTTTGAGGTGAGGAGGAAAGCCAAAGGAGGAAGAAGTTGAAAAAATAATTTCATGGACTCCTTAAAGGGGTCATGAAACGCTTTCTCTACTTTCGCTAGCTACTAAGAATCGCTTTCAAACGTTAATACTTGAATAAACTTGCCTTAGATCATTTTTCTAGGCAATGGCAGTCGCCAAAACAATTAGAGAAATATGAGAACTTTCATCCCCTCAACTCGTAGTTAGAACAAGCGGCCAACGTTAATCATAGCCACGCTCTGAGGTTGGCAAAGTAGAAAACACGTGCTGAACTCCAGGCATTGTTAGAGTTCGGCTATTCTCATCACTTCAGTGGTAGAATACGAGTGTCCGCCGAGGCATTGATTGTTACGAGCCGAAGTCGAGTGCTCACGCAATTCTCGTGTACAATTAATGAGCCGCGCTTGATTGTCGTCAGGCGGGTGGTTTCAATCTCACAATTCTTTCATCAAGCTTCTGCGAAGGCAAGACTGAAAGAAATAGACCCCTTTATCCTCTCAATCTCACCGAGACGAAGAAGCTTTTGAATCAGTGGCTGTCTGTGAGAGTATACTTGGACCAGACTAGGACCAGTACGCCGCAGCAAATTCATGAACATTCCAACCCGAAATCGTTTTATGACCCATTTAAGGCTGCGCATCTGTGATCTAAAGCCAATAGCTGACGCGGGAACACTTGAGCGTAAAACCGGGGTTACTCTGCTCAGACATCATACAAAAGACAGTCTGCAAACCCGAGTCAGCGCTATATCCGTTGTTCAAATGCCACGTGCCAAGTTTTACAGCGAACACGTTTATGGCTAGGGTTCCGTAGATTATTTGTGTGCGTCGAAAAAAAAAATCTCAGAGAGTGCTCGCACCGCCCCTTCCTTTATGTCGTTCCAAGCGCTTTCGTGCCTAAAGTTTCCTCTCCTTCCGCCGGGTGGCGGTCCCGTCGCGCGTGTCTAGTTTCCTCCGGCTCCTCGGGGCGGCAATAGTCCTCGACATGTGTGTGCGTACTTTTCGTCATGATGATCACCGATTAAGACAATATGTGTGTTCCTACTTTTGTTAAAAATTCTGCGTCACGTCTGTCTCGTGTGCTGAACAGCTTCGCTGGTCATTTACCGTCACAGAGTGGAATGGCTCATTATTTTTTTCTCATTGAACTCATTTGCCATGCGGCATTCGAAGCACGAATCTCGCTTTGACTCGTGCGCGAATCTGGGTGCAGTCGGTCTTTTGTATAGTGTAAAAGCGGTGTGACTCCGGCCTAAAAACATTTGAAAAACGAATACGAAGTTCGGGACTTGAAAACCTAGTTCCACTTACAAACCATACAAAAAGAAAGTAGACGAACCAGATGAGCGTATTTACGGAATTGAAATTGCGGATACGCTCTTAACAAGAGCTTTTTTGAGGTTTTCGCGCAAGAAATACGCTCGGTTTTTAAAAATACTAACGTTAAACGATTTTCGCATATTCCAACTTTCATAAGATTTTCGGATGTATAATCGGGTGTATGATATGGGGTATATTTAAATCCGTTTATATATAACTTTTAGAAACTCCCTTGCCGCTACCCGTCTAGGGGAATGACACAACGCACTGGTTCCACAACATCTAGACATTTATTGACCGCTATCGCCCGCGCCACAATCCCAAGAGCCCCCACGCACTCGCTGCGACGGCCTTATATCAGCGGTGGAGCGTCGCTGGCGTGGCCAATTGCACTTGGACCTTTCGCGGTGGCATGGTGTGAACGATTTGGCATGCAGGCCACCTGGTTCGACCTTTTGGATCCCCAGGCTACCCACACATCTTTCCCTTCCGAAAAAAAAACAACAAAAAAACATATAAGGGACGTTTAAGGAGGTCTTGGAGTGGCCTTCATTCTGGGTCAGCAAGGGTTTTCGCAGATGGACGAATGCCGGTCAGAACTTCTAGGCGTTACCGATGCAGCTGTGACGGGTCTGATTATGGGAGCTGCATCGCCGCCGCTACGTCTGTGGCATGAAACTCTGGAAATTAAATACAAAATGAGGCCATGGCACGGCAGGAAGAAGTAACAGCGCCCAAAGACGACGTCTGCCCACCTACAATACGGGAGCAGCACTATACTTTCTTTTTTTCCCCCCGCAAAACGAAGAGGGCATGAATATAATGCACCTAGGCCTCGTGCTCCTTTAGCCGTCTTCACCGCCGTCGCAGGTTGTATCTTGGCAGATACGGTATGGAATATTCCGAGAGGTGGTCCGGATCGTTGCCATCTGGAACCTGCGACATATCCACCTCTTTGGGTTCATAGAAATATTTTAGGTCGGCGACATCAATAAACCCAGACATGTCACCAGATTCGCAATCCACAAGCTCGTAGGACAAGTTGGAGAGTTCCTTACTAACGCGTAGAGGCCCTCCCATTTTTTTGCTAAAGAGGCAATGAAGCGTCTAGCAGCATTACTCGGCGGATAAGTTCGCCTCGGCACCATTCAGATCTCCTACCTTGAACTACAGATTTAGACTCCCCTTGTTGTACTGGTTGGCAGGTTGCAATCTCGAGACGTCGATGCTCTCTCGAGCTTCCCGGAAGTTCTCCGTGAAGCGTTTGCGGAGATCTGCGAACTGCGTTATGGTGCGCTGCATGCTTGCTGGATCTGTGCAAAGAAGTCCATTTCCCAAAGGAAACGCGAGCTCTTTCCAAAAGAAAAGTTGAGCCGGAGTAAAATTCATGGACCGGTTGATTGTCGTGCGGGTAGCGAATGCCATTTCTGCCAGTTTTGCGTCCCAGTTTTTGTGTGGCTCCGCATGCGCTACAGGAATCAGTTTCAGATTACGGTTGTCTCTTTCCGTTATATATGCCTGTGAAATGGTACGACAAGGTATGCTTGTGCCGTATCCCTAGTTCCTTTCACGCATCCACTAACACCTTGCTAACAGAATAAGACGTGTTGTCAGCCATGACCTTAGTGGCAAGGCCAGAGCACACTAACGTCTCAAGAACACAGTCCCAGATTTTCCTAGATTCCAGCTTGCGCAAAAGGTGTTTCTGAGGATGTCGATACATTTTATCAGTCATAATACATAAAAGAAAACAATAAAGCCACCACCAGTTTCCGCTGGAAGTTCGCCTACGCATGCTACCACAGCCCATTGACGAGAAAAAACACAGCCCAGCGCAGTCCGGCAACACTGCCGTACACTCTCAAAAACAGGGGCAGGTTCGAGACTGCCGCTGGAAAGGTGTATACGGAGAGAAACTGAGGGAGAGGGGGAGATGAAAACGCGTGGGGACGTCAGACAGAGCGCCGAGCTCTGACTATAATGATTAGTGGGTAGTAGCAAAGACGCACTGTCTCTACTCACTGTTCGAATGCGTTCGAACGCCGAGCACTGACGTACGTCGTTCGAACGCGAGACACTGCGCGAAGAGCAGATGACGCTCTTGTTCGCTTCGATTGGAGGTAGGCAGTGGGATAAAGGCTAAGCTATTAGAATGCGATTAGTTTATATTGATGGCTATTCGTCAAATTCGAAGCGTATTCTTACTGGTGTTCCCCAGGGAAGTGTATTTAGGTCATTTTCTTTTCAATATTTACGTTAATGATATTGTGAATGTTAACTCTGATGCAGCATTTATCAACTACGCCGACCACACTAGTTTGCTTTTTCAGCTGAAAATGTCGATGTGCTATTTGACATGGCAAATCAGGCGTTATCTGCATTAGCGATTTAGAGTCGTATTATTTCACTACAAATAAACGTCGATAACACAAAAGCAGTGCTTTTTCGCCCAAAACATAAGCTAGTCACTATTACAAGAGTTGTCATTTTGAACTCATCCAAAATAGAGGTTGTAAAATCTTTCAAGCTCTTAGGTGTCATGTTTACCGAGAATATGCCATGGGATAGTCATGTCAACTACTTTATTGCTAAGCTATCACAAGTAGTAGGTGTGATAAACCGCCACCGGTACATGTTTCCAGCAAGGGTAAAATTATTGCTATACAATTCGTTAGTTTACTCCCACCTAAATTATTGTAATTTAGTCTGGGGTATAACAACGTCGACGAATCTAAAAAAAATGCACTTGTTGCAAAAAAAAAAAATAAACGTTAAAGGCTATAGAAGACGTTCCATTAGGCTTCCACACAGCTAGTTTATTTAAGAAGTTTCCCGTTATTAATATACACGCTCTATTTAGCTATAAACTTGTCACTAGTCTAAGACTAGAACAAATTAGGGGTACAAACGTTTTGATAAACCTTTGGACAGCTCTCTGAAAATATTCACCCGCATTCTACCCGTCGTGCATAATGTTGGCAGGTGGTCACTGCAAGAACGAACTATAGACCCGTTGCTCTCGGGCAGGGGGCGCGAGCGCGTCCGCAAGACGCGACCATGTTATGCTGGCAGCACCACCCAGGCGGCGCTGTAACGTTCGATTTTGCACGTGCCACGTTCGAATGCAAGCATCTGTCAGCATCTGTAGACGCGCGATAACAAAACGTATAAAAAAGAAACTAAAATAAATAAAAAGAATTATGCAGCTCGCGGCCTCAGCGTTCCATTAAACATTCCTTTCAGCTTTATTATTTTATTGCTTTCTTTCATGGCTTGCGTGAGCCCGTATGTTTCACTTTACTTGATAGCGAAGCCGAAGCTACTTGCTAAAGCATGTTCTCCTGAACGATGCTCGCACTGCACGAGCGCGCGTGCTTGGCAGGGACACTGAAAGCTCGGAGCTCGCTCTTGTAGCCTCTGCTACGCTGGCACTTAGAATGGAACGGAGTAGAAAAAACTGTAGTGGAGAAGCGTATTGACGCATGTTCGAAACGCGAGCCAAATATTCTATTTTGCTCGCCTGGAGCGCTGCTCAAAACTTGATAGCTACGGGCCTATGGCACACAAATGGTTAAACATACTATCCCAAAAATACTTAACCTACTTGAAGATGAAGGATTAGAATTCAGTACATTGTCCTTTAGCGAAATTAGACTAATTTTCTCCGCAAAAGAATCTGAGTATGAACCAAACTTTTGGGGTCTCATAACTTCTGTCCGCAGATGGGTCACTTTTCTGTTATAGCCGAAGATAAAATATATTATATCTGAAGCACGCTTTGTTAAATTGCAATAATCAAAATTTGTAAATGTTTTTTTTTTTGTGTGTTGCTGTTGTTGCGCTTTGTAGGCGGTCGAGGACTTGTAAAGCTGTACCATACAGCTTTTTTCCTTGATCGCCACCATCAGCGTTCGATGGAAATAAACTCTTAATTAATATATTATTATTAATGCGAATATTAATGCGAATAGCATTCTTTGGATACTTCACGCACTTTTCGTCTATGTATCTATCTATCTATCTATCTATCTGGCTATCTAACCTCTTACGCCGCGGGTCGATAAATAAATAAAAAAGACCGGCGCCGGCGGGATTCGAACCGTTGACCCTTTGATCAGCAGGCAGACGCGCTAACCACAGAGCTATGAAGGCAGTTTTTTTTTTCTTTATTGCAGAGCTATGAAGGCAGTCATTCAAGGCACTCTAAACACCTGTTTATATCTTTACCATCGCGCGCGTTCCATGCACGAGGGCTCATTCCGCTCTCGTGAGGCTTAGCACTGCCCCTAGCTCACCCTCTCCCGCGCTCGGGAGAGGGTGATGTAGCGGCCGTGCTCACCCTCACGAGAGCGGAATGAGCCCTCGTGCATGGAGACGCGCGCGCACCAGTAGCTGTGACAGCGCTGTAAGGCGCGTCCTATGGGTAAAGATATAAACAACCGTTTAGAGTACCGTTGGTTGAGACTAGCTGAGACGCCAGAAAGTCTGGTCGGTACCATTTTGAGTGTTTGTGCGTATGGCGCGTGCTTTGCTCGCCTTCCTAAAGTGACACAAACGCACGTGCTGGGCTGCGGAGATCGTGCGCAGGGCTGTGAAAGTGTCAACAAATTTAGAATCGCCTTAAGAGTGGGCTGGCGTATCTAGAGTGTGCCGGCCACCTGACGAACGCGCATAACTCCGCACCGTTTGATGCTATTCGCATTAACGTAGATAATCATTCCCAAAGGATGGGTTCTGCTGATTTTATTATTCTTTCCGTCGACCCACTGCCCTTCAAATCATAGTTTAGCGCTCATACGTCACCACTCTCTCTTATTTCCTTCTCCCACTCAGTTTCTTTTCGTATAGTGCGAAAAGCGCCGTTAACGTATACGGGGCACGTTGGAGCAGGAGGTGCAGCAGACTAAGCACCCGTCACTTACGTGGGGGTCGCAAAGGGCGGCCGTTTGAGTTACGGACAGTTTTATTAAATGAAGCAGGACGGTAGACGTTGACGAATGAGGTCGCTGGATTCATTAGCGACCAAGGAAACAGGGGAAGATTGTCTCCGTAATGCACCCGGGGGACATATTTGTTCGACGCAGGTTCCGCGCTCTCCGCGAAAGTGCTCTTCGCCTAAGCACGTCTCCGCAGCGAAATCGTTTCCTGCCTGCCGAAATTCCCCGAGCCATCTAGCAGCGAAGTAAACAGACGCAACAAGCACGCCGTGTGCGACTGTGCGTTTCTAGCTTGAGGCGTAGCAACTTCAAGCTGGGCGTTCCGAGCATTCAGACATAACAAAAGACGCACACGTAAAGGATGTCGAGTGCAAGGCTCGTCCTAAGTGAAGAGTTTCTTTCTTACCGCAGAGTGTTTGCTTTCTTTGGAGAGTAATCTGTCGCTTGGGTTTGGCTGTCAGAAGTTACGTCTTGTTGATTTCGTTAAAAGTAGAGGGGGCCTTGGACATGTTGAAGGTGACGCGCCTTTAAACAAAAACGAAACATGCGACTGCAATTATAACTTTAGCAGGAAGTTATGGTTGCTGAGAAATTGTCTGACCGAGGGTTGGACGTGCAGCACAAGCATATACGATGCAACTAAAGGGTGTGTGCGCACACACACACACACACACACACACACACACACACACACACACACACACACACACACACACAAACACACACACACACACACACACACACACACACACACACACACACACACACACACACACACACACACACACACACACACACACACACACACACACACACACACACACACACACACACACACACACACACACACGCACGCACGCACGCACGCACGCACGCACGCACGCACGCACGCACGCACGCACGCACGCACGCACGCACGCACGCACGCACGCACACACGCACGCACACACACACACACACACACACACACACACACACACACACACACACACACACACACACACACACACACACACACACACACACACACACACACGTATTTGCACAGATAAACACACGCACACACACACACACACATGCGCTAAGTACACTGCGGGACACTGTGAGCGCAAACAAAAGATTACCATTTTTTTTGTTTTTTGTTTGTTTTCTAGAATAGAAAAGGCTGCCATCAAAACTGTTAGTGCGATGAAAAGCGCTCAATTTGGTGCCCTACCCTTAACGGTTAAGTTCTGTGCCCACCTACACCACCTCAAAATAAAACGCTAAAAAGCGCCGACGTCGCGTCGGCGCTAGAAGTGTCGCGCAGCAATGCACCGTCTTCCGCAGCTCCCGTAAGCGGATTTTAGGCTGCTAACACTGTTTGCGGAAGCTCTAATTTCGACGCAAGCTCTAGCATATATTCACACTCAAACGTCGAGTGCAAAATTGAAATTTGTCTTGCCAACATGTAAATGGGCATCCCGTGTGCTGTTATGAATCTACTACTGTCGCCGAAAGTTAACAAAAGTTGGGTGACTCTTAGGCGTTTGAATATAGCCCCACAGTCACTAAGATAGCACCGCTGACCAATAAAAATACACACAAAAAATCTTGATGTAAACAGCGTTATTTTAATAAGCCACGTCCCGCGTTTCTTAAAGGAGCACTCAACTGGATTCTGAGCTCGTCTATTTGAGCTGATAACTCAATCTACTAGCTGGTTTTGAGCATTCTCCAAAATTCGGAATCACACTCGTGGGTGGTTAATTGCGGTATTAAAAGTATATTCAAAGATCGTGACACGCCCTTCTTTCTGCGCCCTAGATAAGACACCAGGAGGCGCCGTCAGACAGCGTGTTCAAACAATAATTCCTGCCTTACGTCTCGTACACCTTAAGATTTGACGTTTTTTGTCAAAATATGATGTACAACGTGGCTAAGAAGAACAACAATAGAAACGTTCGGAATCTCCACGCTATTAACTATTTTCATTGATAACATTTTATAATGGTGGTGGAGATCCAAGGACGTGTCCCTAAATCGCTGTACATACCTGACTTATCCAAGTACCGCCATCGTTTGATCGTGCCGCGGGCGCTCTTATTGTATGCCGGTGACGCGTCGCCATTTTTGGCCCATGGCGCATCCTACATCCAGGCTCGCACGCTCCTATTGGTCTGCCATGGCCGCCGGAGACGCGCCGCCATTTGCCAGCACGCTCCTATTGGTCTCTTTGTAGATGTCGGCACCGCGCCGCCGCGCCAAACTAGATTGGCCTCGACGCTCCGCCATTTTTGTCTGCAAGCGTCCCAGCGTGCTCAAGCTGGGCGGTACTTGTTTATAAAATTCAAATTCACCCAGCTCTTTACGTGCTCTCTCTCTCTCTCTCTCCCCCCCCCCCCCCCAAAAAAAAAGTGCAAATATTGATCGTCCATTTCTGTTGGTGTGAGTTGACTAGGACGTCCCTCCACATACAACTGGTCATTTTTATTGTCTAAAGCCGAACAAACTATATTCTACTGATTTCACAGCGCACAAATATCACACATACACTAGCATTTTGGACAAACACACAACAAACACATCGCACTGAACTCACAACTCTAGTTTGTGTTTGATCTATGTTTTCTACTTTGTCTGTTAAAGCAATACACACAAACTGACCGCAATCATGTTCTTGTTGCCAATATCCAGAACACTATTACACCGTGTTTTCGCAATTATCTCCTTGTGGCCAGGTAAACTAACTCTTTTATCTGACAACGTCAGAGACAGAGTACTGACACATTTATCGGCAAGCCTAGCAATAGACTGGGCATCAATGATTTCCCTGGTCATCTGATTACCATGCCTGCTTAAAGGGGCGATGCAACGATTTTGTACTTTGCTCAAATACCGCTTATGACGGAAACGTGAAGTTAATGACCTGTGAAACACCCGTTTGTTTTTCACCACTCGCAATCCAAGTCGCAGGAAAAAATTAGGAAAAACGAGCGCCATTCACACCCTCAACTCGCATCCAGAACAAGCGGCCACGTGATCTGGAGCCGGTTACATGCCGCCAATGTTGATCATAGCCAGGCGCTGGGGCTGGCAAGACACGCGCTGAGTTCCAGACATTGTTATGGTTCGGCTACTGTCGTCAATGCAGCCATTTTATACGGGCCACTACCCGAAGGCTTCTCGAGCTATCGATTATCACGAGCCCAAATTGATTGCTCACAGAATCCTCTGGTCCAATCTAGGAGCCGCATTCAATTATCGTCACTGAAGGATAATTGCTTCCAGGGAGGCTGGCAAACTGAACTAGTTCTAGTAACATTGATCATAGCATCCTCTATACTCACAAAGCTTGGCAGTTTGATGACAGAGCCATAGAGTGCCCGGTCGCAGATTTGAAGCGCGAGGGTCTGGTAGCACAGAGCATTTCTCGGGGAGTTTGGTATGCAGCGCACAGCTTTTGCAGCGGCGAGGACCCGAAACATGGTTTTTCAAACCAGATGAGAGAAGAAGCCGTAGCACGAGGAACGCGAGAAGCACGAGCGGACATTCCATCGCTCGGGAGAAGTATGTTTCGGCGTCTGTCCGACGCGGGGCGCCCGTTACATGACTCTTGTCTGCCGCTCTACCTCCTCACCTTCGGCGGCCGCGTCGCTTGACGATCTGCCAGGCTTTGTCTGTGTGGAGGAGGCTATGCCTTAAAGGGCCCATGAAACAGATTTTGGGTTGGGATGAATGATTTTAAATTGGGACTTTACTAATCGCATATCGTTTAGTTGGCCAAAGAAAGAGGCTAGAAAGTCAAAAGCCAGCTTTTCGAGTACGAACATTTGAAAATATAGCGGACTATTTTGTACCTTCTTGACTTCGAAAGCTCTCCGCCTTTTCACTATGATACATCCGCGGTTCCAAGGCGCGTCACCGGCGTCAACCTGACGTCAACAGAGCCCAGCTCACGGATTGGACACGAGAACTGCGTCACTCAGACGTATGCGCTCGTCAAAAATCAATCCGTCGACGAATATTTGGATTCGCGTTCGTGGCCAATGACTGCCCTGACAGAACCTATCTTCACTGGGGAATGACAAGTTGTATGGATGTGCATAAAAAGCACGGTGGAAGCTAGGAGGCATCGCACCGGTGCCGAAGGAATGTCACGACCACGTGATTTCACAATTCGCATTTGAGTTGAGGATTAAAGCTAAGGAGGAAGAAGTAGGAAAATCGTTTCATGACCCCTTTAATGAATACCACCCTTAAGTTGAGACTACAGCCGAGGCTACAAGCGCGAGCTGGCCCGCGCTCCTGGCTTTGAAGTACGCATTTTTAACGCGAGAGTTCGTTCAGCGAAAGAACGCTTCAAAGCAGCGTTCTCGTGCTTTCGTGCCTGAGTGACTGGCTGCAGTCTCCGGTCCGAGGGTGAACGTAGAACAGTAAAGCCCGGTTCACACAGTTGCGTTTGACTGCGTTTGACTGCGTTGCGGCAGCGAGACACCAGGACATCCCTGCTGCCTTATATCGCGTGCCAAGAAGATTCCTTGAATTGGATTCCACGCTTCATACGAAGCACAGATGTGCCGGTGACTCGCTTTTGGTTCTCGCCGCAACGCAGTCAAACGCACTCAAACGCAAGTGTCTGAACCGGCCTCTTATTCTTACGCCGGTGCAATAGTCCTTTCCTAAATTACCCAAGCATCAAAGAGAATGCAGTGATTAGTGTTCCACGCGCCACATGCGCACGCCTTCCCCGTGTAAAAGATTCGAAGTAAATAACCAAAATAAAGCTTTGACGAACGCGCATGCAAGGTGCCAGTTGTTTTAGGTATTTGTTTTAGAAAAGTCGCAACTGCTGAGGCCAGTCATAGCCTTCACTCTGGCACTAGACCCATAGCCTCCGTATAGGGAGGCTATGGGCCAATACGTGTGGCGCGTGGAACACCAATCTCTGCATTCTCCTTGATGGCTTAGGTAATTTAGCAATAGGCGTATTACTGGTGCTTTCGAAACCGGCAGGAACGGGAATTCAGCCCAAAATCATCGGGGTCTTCGAGGCAACTCGAAAATTTTGTCCATGCGGTCCGAGCAGCGAGCGCGCTACGCTTTCGGCGCAGACCCCCGACCGCCTACAGTTGCGTCCGAAATAATATTTGCCTCCGGAGAACGCGGGGCTCTAACTAAAGCTCGAGTTGGCTAATTCTTCGTCGCAATCACCGCGGAGTTTCTATTGGAGTTAGTTAGCTGCTTTCTGGTGCGATAAAGCAACGTTTTCCAGCTTTGTGGTTTCATGTCGTTTCATTCACACTATTCTCTCGATTTTCGAGGACATTAAACAGGTGGGCAATGAGTTTAATTTACACCTCAATTAATAAATAAAATATGAAAAAACAGAAAGGCGATA
>JAZHYW010061178.1:0-34530 GCA_037355805.1 Ixodes ricinus
ATATACTGTAAACGACGGAATTTTCGCGTGGACCTAATTTTCGCGAATTTCGCGAACCGCCTCCGATTCGCGAACAATAGGTCCCGCGAACAATTCGGGAAAAATTTCATCACCTTGAAAGCGGCATTGAGACACCGGGGAAACACGCGTCCAAAAAGCATAACAATATCATTATACGCGATATGTGAATATGATATGGAAAGTATCCTAAAGTAAATAACGCCATAAGTCGGAATTCAGCTCACCTCAAGAAGTTTATTTGGTACCTTCAGACAATTCCTGCCAGAGTATAGCCGATTCGGATCGTGTCTCTGCGGTTCTCGAGATCCGCATACACTTCAATCAGCCATGCTGCGTGAACGGGCTTCATAACACTTGCTCGCAAGTCGATCTTAACGTCAGCTGCACTCTGTCCTTTCTCCACCACCTCTTGTACACATCCGGCATACCACTGGGTAAAGCGGTTCATCATGGCAGTCTTGAACACATTGTTAATGTTTAGGTCGTTCGGTTGCAGGAGTCCGGTGCAGCTTGCCGGGACGAAGACGTACTCAATGTTGTTTGCAGCTAGTTTCTGCAGAAGACTCTTCGTACGATGTGCAGCGAAGATGTCAAAAATGCAAAGTGCATGTTGACTGGCACCACTCACACGACTCCTGCATGTCTCCACGTACGGAAGGAGAACAGTGTCGACAAATCGCAGCATTGTGGCTTCGTTGCTCCAGTGGTTGTCACTGTGCCACACGTCCCAGTCATTTGGAAACGTGACCTTGGCATGGCACCTGTCTGTTTTGCCTGCATATAACACTTGAGGAGGCAAGAGTTTGCCAGAAAGCGTCGTGGTCATCAAAACGGTGATTTCCCTTTTGTCGTCCAAGCCAACCACCCCAACTTGCTTGGAACCTCGGGCCTCCATCGTCCACTTGCTGGCTGGAACCAGCTTGACACCTGTTTGGTCCCAGTTGAGCACCAAGTCGTCGGGAATACTGAAGTGGTTTCTCTTCTCGTCGATAGTCTGCAGGAACTTCTTTTTGGCACCCTCGAAATCGTTTGGAAAATTTCGCGCAGTCTTCGTGGCCTTACGCTTGACGAATCCTATCCTGTTCAGGAAAGATCTTGCCCAGGGTCTGTCGAGAACGAGAGTCCCACCAAACTCTGGCAAGAGTGTGGGCTTGGTCGCCCGCACAATGCCCAGTGCAGCAGCGATGCAAATCCTGGAGTTTATAACACCGCCCCCTTCTCTGAGCTCCACAATGTACGCCCGTACGTCATCATCCAAGTTTCCAAGCACAGGCTTGACACCTCGAAGTTTACCAGGCAAGGTAGCCAGCTCTTTTGAATGACAGGACTTGTAGGCTTGGATATAGGAGGTCTTCATCCCCCTGACGGTGCTCTCGTTGAGAAGCTTTTCTCTTCCATCGGAAAACTTCCTCACTGCAGCAATTGTCCCATTTTCCGCAGCATATTTTCCTATCTTACATCTAAGTTCGTCATTGTAAGCAGAGTAGGGCCCTCGTTTCCGCTTTCCGGAGTCCACGGCGGTAGAAGCGGCAATAACACTTTGATTGGCCGACGTAAAAGAACGCTTATCACGTGTGGTCTTGCATACCTGTGGGTCAGGCGGGTCTAGGCCAACTCGTCGAAAGCCAACTCGTCGGCGGCCCATTCGTCGAATAGGCCAATTCGTCATAGGGCAACTCGTCGAAGGAAAATTTGTCGAAGAGGCCAACTGGTCAACGCTGTTTCAAAGTCACAATATATAATTTTGTCCTGAAATTTCGAAGCAAATCCTGCCCTATAGTAATGCGTAATATCGCCGCACGGTAGAGGCCTCCAGTGCGCTCTTTGTTGTCGAAGATAACAACTTGCAGCTTTCGCCGCTTTCACGGTGCAGTGGAGGTGATCACTACGTCGCGCGTGTATCACTCGGCCGCGTGTTAACCTACATGGCCCACCCGTTCACCCCGCTTCGTGGCGACCGTTTACGGCGGCTCATACCAGAAATGCTAACCCGCCTGGCCCATCAGTCACGCCGCTTCGCGGCGACAGTCTGCGACGGCTCATCACAAAAGAAATAAAACAAACAAACAAAAGGACGATCCCGAAATGAACATTTCTCAACTTGTCTCAAGATACTGTCCTGTCTTCGCAGTCTTGTGATTTTTCTTTCCGTCTTGTAACCTAAGAAGGGCGCTGTGTCCAATCACAAATAAAAATTTAGGTCAAAAGGTAAGAAGAAACTACGTACTTTAACCTCGCACCGTCATTCAACCCATTCGACGAATCGCCCTTCGACAGATTGCCCCTTTCGACAAGTTACCCTTCGACGAATTGCCCTATTACGAATTGGCCTATTCGACGAATGGGCCGTCGATAAGTTGGCCGTCGACGAGTTGGCTTTCGACGAGTTGGCCGGATCCCGGGTCAGGCAGTCCCGGCATATGATGATCTTCTGCATTCTCGACCACTGGCTTGAAGTAACGTAGTAAGGACATCGAGGGACAGCAGACTGACGGGCACAAGAAAACGTACCGCACTGACACAGAGCGTGCTGGCGTCGACGACCCCGGAACGCAGCCAAGTTTGATTGGCCCCTAAACCCACTTTGAGTCGGTTTATGTACAATCGTTGGACCCCATCGCCCTTTGTCGCTGGGCTTCCATGCAGAGTGTGTGACCTCGAAAAGTGAACCCAAGAAAGGTTAAGGGGTGTGTGACCCAGTTAGTTTGGACCCTTAACTTATTTACATACACTGGTTTGACCCCATTGCCCTTGGCGGTTGTCCTTTCATGCAGAGTGTGTGACCTCGAAAAGTGAACTCGAGAAAGGTTCACATCAAAGAAAACCGATGTGAACACTAACCCAGCCTTTGTCGGCGTCTCGAAGCTGCGGGTAACGGCAGTGACTTCCGGACCATTAGTCACACAACCTACCGCCGTCTTCCCTTTCCTAGATTTTGACTGATTGACTGAAGCCGCAGAATCCTAGAAAGATGGAAAGACAACCGGGCCGGAAGGGGGGGGAGGGGGGGGGTCCGGTGGCAATCTGGATTCGCGAAAATTAGAACCCGCGAATAATTTTAATTTTTCAACTTTGGCCCGATTCGCGGAAATTTGAGCCCGCGAAAATTCCGTCGTTTAGAGTATATATATATATATATATATATATATATATATATATATATATATATATATATATATATATATATATATATATATATATATATATAAGAATTTAAAAGCGTGCAGGGCTAGCCGAACGATCGTCGCAATCCGTACGCCATTCGCCGAGGGCCGGGAATCTGCTTTCCTTCCGGTCAGACTCCGTCCGAGCTAAACAGAGTTCCAGCGGCACATTCGTATCCTATATGTTCTTGCGTGAACATAATCGAAACATCACGTGAACCATATTCTAAAGCACGAAGAATACAAACTTTAACTTTTACGCTCTTATTAAAACTGTTTCTCGCTGCCATCGCTAGGAAAGATTTTCTTCGGTTTCTGGTTGGCCCAGAGAGCATGTTCAGCCCTCTTTCTGCGTCAGCCGCATACCCTGGCTCTGCCCGCTAATCCAATGGACGAAACTCTCTCTATACACCTGTTTTCGCGAAGGAGCAGCCATCTTGAATGCCCTCACTCCTGGTATGCGGTAAAACATCGTTTTGATCTCTCCAAGCCGCTTGTAGTTGTTAACAATAATACGTGTGATTGTCACACGTTCTTGTTTTGCCTCACCTATATTTTCTCGCACATTCCAGGTTGAATTGTTTTATCACTGATTTTCCCCGCATACCAGATACGAAACCAACGTGACAGAGAACGACAGTAAACACAAAACGTACATATACGACTATAGAGCGACAAACAAATATCACCGACACCAAGGTGCCTCAAACACCTGCAGCATGCACGCGATAATACCATTCAGAGGCTTTTTGTCACTCGTGCTTATTTCACGAGCACCGAGAACCTGCAGGTCTGCCAAAAGTACCATTATGGGCGTGCTTCACGTGTCGGTCGTTTCAGTGTATCGCTCTGTTGTGACTTAAGCGTAAAATACATGTGAGCGAAAATCGCATCGCATCGCGCCTTAAAACAGCATAAAGCGGGTTTCACATGCAACGATTCCGTGGCCGAAATCGCCGCCGCTAGCGGCGCGCCGGCACGGATCGCAAGGTTTGATTTCACATGAGCGTCTTCCTGCCGTTCCGATGGCCAGTGTTGCTTGCAGCAAGCAGGTGCGCACAGCCGGTTGCAGCGGCTTCTAACAATTTTACTGCCTTAGTTTTTAGTCTCCACTTTAATGTCACCCCAATAAAACAAGAAAGGGGAAAGCATTTAAAATACTAAATAAACCTTGGTCTCATTTTTTTAACTTCGTTGTTACGGAGGATAAAACCTCGGACTATCCTCTGCAGCATCTCAGGCAGCACCCAACTTCCTCGGTTGTATAGACTCCAAGCACAGTGTATTCTAATTGATATGGCCGACCCGAACCTCCTGGACCCGTACATCCCGTAGTAATGCAGTGGATTCATACCGGTTTTGTCGATCTCTTTCACGGACTCAGTCACCTCTTCCCAGAAATTCATTTTGGTACCAATGTTCCAAATATTTTTGAGCTGCGTGTCCTAAAGAATTTGACGCTTCGACACTTCACTGGTAAGCAGGTCATTGAACTGGGCACGATACATTGTATATTTCTTGGTGTGACGATCTGTGCTGAAAAAGACACTTAAATGTCGCTCATCTGCTTCCTCCTGGTGGACAGTGCCTTTTGCAAAAAAACTTCCGACCTGGTGGAACCGTGCCTCACTGCCGCTGCGGCTGACCAGAGCGCCGCGACGGCAGAAATCAAGCCGCTCTAGGGCCAAAATCGCTGCATGTGAATCCCGCTTAAGCATAGCAACCGCCGCAAGAGGCAGCATGACGTAGAGCCACGTCGTAAGGTCGGCGCGACTCGACGCGATTCTTGCTCACATTTGATTCACACTTTAGTGTGCCTTCATGCGCGCTTTCTTTAGGGCGCTGACATTAGGGTGCCTTCATGTGCGCTTTGCTTAGGGTGGTAGCATCTCGCCATTTTGTTTCACAGGTTTATATTTATTTTCTTTTTTCTGGAAACGGGTGAAAGAGCGTGTCCCTGTGCTTGCTTGTGGTGCTGAGTGTGCTATGGCGACATTTTCTTTTCACCGATTTATTTGTATTTTCCCCGTGAGCAAGTGCTGTCGCCATAACGTACTACAGAGGATACCATCACCCTAAACAGAAGGACATTGGGGCACCCAAGCTGACATTTATTGTAGTATACGACGCCAACAGCACGTGCTCTCGACAAAAATACAAAAAATAGCCGGTCACGAAACGCCGTCACTGGAAATGTCAATGCCAAAAAATGGCGATAGCTCATGACGGATACACGCTTGCTTGCGCTCAAGAAAACATAATAAAGCAAAACGTACCCTGAAAAATGGTCCGATATCTTAAACCTAAGCGACGAGCACATGGAACCACGCTAGCAAAAGGGGGCCTAATTGCCGAGTCCCACTAGGACGGCATACTGCAGGGTGTAGTGAAAGAACTCGGGCTCTTTCAGCGACATAGATAAATTACGTCGATAAGAGTGCGCTCTCACAGACTCATAGCTGTGCTTCGAAGTGAAGTGATAGCCAGCGTTATTTATTTGAGCGATTTTCGCATGGAAGGCGGTTGTGGTGTGAAGTCAACCTGTAACAACATTTTTTAGACGGCAATTTATTTTCATGATGCATTTTTTTAACCGAGTTACTATTTGTACAAGAGCAGACAAGCGAATCATTGCAACATATAATGCGGGCGTTTTATGCAATGTAAAAAAAATATAACGTTACAAAAAACGACGCATTTAACTGTCCTTCCCATCTGATGCATTTAAAGGAACCACGAAGGAGATTTCTTATTTGAACATAACGATTAAAATAAATGTCAGATGTTTTCACCTAATGTTGACAAAGTTTGAGCTCGGAGACTCGCTCGCGTGCTGTACAAAATAATTTAACAGATACAGCAAAACTCACATCGGGACCGATGAATGCGACACCCGAGACAGTTAAAAAATCTAGCTTTTCAGTCACGTTAATTGTGACATCAATGTAACCTTGTCGGGCGATTGGTCGAATGCGGCAGAGTTCGCTCGTTTTCTTTTTTCAAAAGTCGAATATTAAAAACAAATGCGTTTTTTTTCTTATTTGCGACGAAAAACATATTTTTAGTCAAATGTATTAGTGCAATAGAAATAAATACACGACTTTAGTCCGCCGGAGCGTTGACTGAAAGAACTGAGAAGCCGATGAGCCTTTCACATTTTGGTTCGTTCGCCTTGTCGCGCAATTCTTCATTCCACGCGTGAAAGAAGCTAGAGGAACATGTTCCAAACTGTTGCCCTGCAGTATCCGGTAATCTTCTGCGTCGATTTCAAAAAGCTTCTGTCAGACTTGGCCGAGCGCGCCTCCATCTTTCCTGCACATCCATCAGGCCTTTCATCCAACGAGACATTTTGCGCTTGTTGTGTACTGAAGTACTGTACGCGATCATACTGGCAAAAAGAAATAGCTAAACGCTCCGGCACTAGCTCAAGAATTACATCTGCTTTTACCGCCCGATCCCTCTAGATAAGAGTCATACATGTGTGAGGTCTTGGTATAGTAAAGCTGACGGCGCCTGTGTAAAGCATGTCACGGTGTTGTGCTTCACTCAGTGCGTACAACAAACATTGAATGATTATTGTTCTTGGTGATGCGATAGTGGCCGCTGGTCAATGCGATCGGCATAAACGACGTCGGCAAAAAATCAAGGTCCATCCACACTGTTACGCATGAATGCCTTTGAGTGCGCGCCATCGACAAGCGACAGCGATTCGCCTGGTCATCCGTGCTTCACGTGAAATAATGGCAACCAATTCAAGGTGTAGCTTCCCAAGCGGCATACGAAGGACCAATGTCATGGTTCCTCGCAGTCGCAATGCGGTACAACGTTCTGAAACCACAACGCGCCGCTGCAGCTAATCGCTTCATTTGCGCTTTTTCGCGGCAAAAAGCTCGGTTATCGACGCCTGTGTAATTTTTTTTTTTGAAACCAAAAGTGAAGACATTAACTTTCTTTGCTGATGCAAACACGTGCAATGTCAAGCTTTTATGCCCTATGGAAATTTAAAACATAACCGTATGGGTAGCACGTGCAATGCCCATAGTGAGGAAAACAAAAGCGCCCCTCGCGAGCTTCTCACGGCGAATAATCAATAAAGTCTACCCAAACCGACATTCCACTGTTGACGTCACCTCCTTTTAAGGAAGGTCGTATGGCGGGAAAGTCAAACGCCGGTTTTGGGCTCGTTGATTTTTTTTTTTTTATTCAAAATATTAGGCTCAATAAAACTGCGTAAAAGGATTGAGAATATTCCCAGGTGCCTGGAGAGTTGGAAAACATTTCTTCCTCAAAGAGGTTAAAAACGTATTCATGGGCCCTTTAAGTTTCTGTAGACAGCCAGATTCCAGCAAAACTAAAACGAAATAATTCTAAATATAAAGAATAAAAAATAACAAATCACAAAGTCGCGGGCAAAAAAAAAGGGGGGGGGGGAGAGTTGTGACCAGAAAATTGCCTCAAGGATTGAGCATGATGCTCTCATAATTGTTCCCCGTACTCTGTGTATGCAATATTTTATTATTTTTGTATTATCCTTTATTAGTTTGCCCGCAGTATGCATCGAGAACTGAAAGAGAGGAGGAAAGGGAGCGCACGGGGATGTTAAAACACCGAGCTGTGGTTAGAATTATTAATGAATAGACCAAAATCTAATGGCCTTTGCCTCCAATGCACTGGTCTAAAGCTTTAGCACACGAAATGACGGCTTCCGGTTTTGGCTTTCGCATCCAAAGGCGTTCGACGAGTGCAATGGAGACAAAGGAAGCTATGGCCTCATGTCTGCCGTCTAATCAATCGAACCAATAAGGTTGTTGTGCTCAGCCATAGGGCAGTGAGCGGGCTCCACAAGACGCGACCTTGTATTGTTGCTTTGGCGTCTGCAAGACGGGACCATAGAAGCACCGTTGGTGCGTAAGATTGTGCACAAACTTAGCTGAGGAAGTGGGGAAGGATGGTGGGGGGGGGGGGGGGGGGCGGAATCTCGGGTGGCATAAACAAACCTGGTTTTGAGGCGGATAAGTTCGTTTTCAGTAATTATTTCTCGTTAAATTATAAGCTGTTAAACCTAAATATCGCTGAAGTTATCTGCGGTGTGGATAGTATGAAAGCCACACAATTGGACTCCAAACGCTGACATTCCTTTTTCCGGTATTTTCTCTGGGTGGACGACGAAGCCGAGGAAATACTTGCGCTTGCTGTGTACGTCACTCACACCCCTGCGCGGATTTCACGTTTGTGTGGTGTCGCACCCTTGAACGTCCCATCCAAAGGCGAAGAAACCTATCTTCTTCTTTTTTTCATGTTTTGTTTTTGTTGTATCCGCGTAGTAAGGAGACTCTACAGCCCGAATACTCGTTGGTATATTTTTCAGAACATCAGAGTCTGGCTTGCGCCATCAGCCGCTCGCAGTTCTATGAGTTCGCGCGCTCAAACATCACGCTACCCTCACCGGCAAGACGATCTTCTTCTCTTTATGCGCGAGTGGGCCGCGCTAGACATCACACTTTTTTGCCCACTTCAGTAATGTGAAGAAGCGCAAGATCACGCAAAATGTAACATAGACTGAATACATTCGATATTGCTCGCGAGGGAGCTACAAGAAATTGATAGCTGCAGGCCTATTGTGTATATATATAAGAATCTAGAGTGAAAGTTTTCATGCATTCGAACCGATTCGTAACGGCGGGCCATAGCCGCAGACATCGGTAGTCCCAGTTGTCCCAGTTGATTGTCCCGATTGGCCCATATCGCTGGCGTCAAATTAATATGGCAAAGGTGCACCAGAACATCATCTGTGTAGCCTATCCAAGAAAATACCAGAATTACGCTTCGCATAAAATAAAGTTGACAAGCGGTTGAAAACTTCAACTTGACGCGGCAAAACATGCAGACCTAAGGTTCCGTCTGTTTTCTTTTTCCGCTCTTATGACGCGCTCTTTCTAGTTCTTTCTATCCGGACCACCCATATCAGCGCCCAGGTGTTTCCACGTTCTGATTGCATCTATCTTTACGCGCCTGTTGGAACCAGAGCACGGTGTTCTGAGGTCCTTACTCGCTTGCACCTCCCCTTCTCCCTCAGTTTCTCGGCACATCGTCCTTTTCACATTAAGTCAGAAGGCAGCGGACGCTTCAATGGGACGGCGACGACAAAGCTGCGTCAAAAATGCATCCTGACGGCGCCTATTGCCTTTGTAAGTTTGCTCTCACTGGCCAAACCAAACTCGCCCAAGGAATGATCAGTTATCCTGAATTTTTCTTTGTTGCTTGTTTAATGTAGCGGGATTAAGCAAACATAAAAAAGACGACGTGGGCAGAGACGATAACCGTTTTGCGCTGTGTCGAACGCATGCAGCGCACCATCGGCGAACTACCCCCGCTACGGCATTCAATTTGCCGGCCGGCGTCATTATGTGGCTGGAAAATCTTCATAGTAAAGGGCTCTTTATACTCTGACGTTGAGCACAGTGCACGTAGCGTAGCGCGGAACGCGCGCCTTTAATTGGCCGGCAACCATGAACTCGATATTTGCGACCATTAAGCATCTGTGCGCGCAGCGCCACGCCGCGCCCGTTGACGTTAATTTGGAGTATATAGGTACCTTGAGATTAATAGTTAACTATCCTTACCACAAAAAAGTGTAACTTTTCGTTAATTAGATTGTGAAACAGGATATCTAACGATTTTTCTGAAACCTGAAATCCAGTTAAGAGACAATTTTCTCCGAAATAGATTTTGAGGTTTCCAGCAGGAATTAAAGATAAATTTACTGTTTCATATTCCAGTTAACGAAAGGATATACTGTTTTTTTTTTTGGTAGGGATAGTCTGCTTATTCATATTGAATGATCGGTTTCACGTTTAATGTTAGAATTGGAGTATAGAGGGAAATTGCAATTAGAGCCCGGACCAATTAAAATAAATTGAGAAAATAAAATAAGTTGTTATATTTTAATTTATAAAATTTCACGATTTAGCTTTATTTAAAAATATATAGCGCGGAAAAGCGCGAGTCAAGCTCTTCCAAAAATGACGGTTAGAAGAGCGAAGTAGTTTTAGTCACACCGTCACTCGTTTCGCTTGCGTACCATCCAAGGACACGCTGCAGAGATAGTGACGCCATGAGCGAAACGACTGCGTCACTCTTCTCAGCGTGATTTCCGACAAGGATCGAGGCGCGCTTTCTGTGCGCCATTTTATATCAGGCTAAAAACATAAGAAATGCATACTTTGGTATCCGAAAAGCAAATACTATTTGTTTTATCTTCTTTTTGTTGAACTGGACTCTGGTACAGTGATGTTTCCGTTAATAGTTACACCTCCATTTCCCAAAACAATTGTCCATAATGTGAGTTGCCCACAATAAAAATGCATAAATGCGCGTATTTTTTACAGTTTGTCCCTGAAATATTGTGTATATAATGGGGTTCCCATTTAACGAGGTCCATATTGAGGCACGACTGTATTGATTCGCCACAATACTGTAATTGTACCATGAACCCGAAAATCAGTAAAAAGAAGTTAATTTTAGGATTTTATTTAATTAGCCTATTAACATTAAAAATAATATCCTGTTGTTATGTCAGCAGGCCTGACAAGTGCATGGCAAAACACGAATCATTTCATTATTTTAAGTGTGTTCAAATTAAGATTAAAAAATCTGTATAATACATAAAATCTGGCATACGTCTGTATAGTAGAGCAACTCCTTCCCGTATAAAATAAATATGAGGTGCAAGATAAGGTAAACATCTGATAAGAGAACGGTATCTGTCCTGAATGACTGGTAAATGAGGTAGTCATTTCATCCGTAATGTTCATAACGAGACCTAAATAACATAATTACCACTTGATAGGATGTATGCTTGGGCGAGTTTGTAAACCATATTCTACGGTGACAGCACAGCGAAACAAGCACACACCAGATACTCAGTGCATGTGCTTGTCTTTCTGAGTATCTGGTGTGTGATTGTGTCTTTGCGCTGTCACCGTAGAACAATAGCTACAACAAAACATCTTCGAAAAGTACGAAAGTTGTTGTGAATCCTGCTGCAGCTTACCCATATTTGCAGTGTGAGACTCAAGATGTGAGGAGGAATGGTATGAAAGGTGGTTAGCTGAAAAACGAAAAGATATTATATCAATTTAGGACAGTGAAATTATAGTGAATAGGACAGAACAGAGCACGAGACACTCTTGTCAAGGCCATGGTAGCAAATGAGGATATTGCAGATGAATTAAAGGCAGGACATTACCAAATTAACAAGGAAAAACTTCGGTCCGGAGCAATCAGGCCGACACTCAGACTTGAAACAAATAGAATATCAGGCGCGCGCGAAGGTGACGGTGAAGACTGCAAACGTGCGAGCACTTTCATTTTCTCTAATTAGACTTCCTGGCATGCTCGAGGCCGTGCCTTTTATCTGAAGTGCTGACGAAAGCAGAACTAGGGCCACAAAATAAGCTACGTTCTAAATAGTTACTTTTTAAAGCCACAATTAGCCGCTTTTTTAGTCACATTTAGCAGATCTAGCAAATGTTGTAGCCACATTTAGTGCCTCTTGGAACAACTAGTTATCGCTGAGTAGCTTGTGAAAGTAGTGCATTTCCAATATGTATAGCTTTACCGACCACGCGCTCAATCTAGCCATGTAGATTTCAATTTTCTTCGATTTCAGTGGACGGAGAAATTCATCAGAAACGCGTGCCGTCACTATTTTCAAGATTTTATTAAATTGACGCTATGAGCCATCATTTTATCAACAGCCAGCCTCTGGTGCAGCACTCTCGTCTCTTTTTCTCACCTGCGTAGTGTCTGCTTCCTCTGCCTTCGGGTACAGAACCGGGTGAGAGAACTACCTCCTGCAAATCTGAACGGCCCACAGAAAAGTGTACCATCGCACACCCTCCACACTTTGTTCACCCTTTAAATGAGAATGCTGCCAAAGATTCAAGCGCGAGCTAGCCCACGCTCCTGACTTTGAGACAGCATTTTTAAGGCGTGCGCTCATTCTGCAGAACAAAAACCTGTTCGCATATGCAGCGGAGCGCTACAAGCATAGCGCGGACCTAGTGCTAAGAGCGTGGTGACGGGAGCGTTCATCAGCTTTGTATCGCACTATCGAAACTAATTGCTTATGCAAAACGATAAGTGTTTGAAGACAAGGGGAGCAGCTCAACAGGGGGAAGACGGCGAAGCGCTTTATCTGCGAGACTAGTTTTTCTGACAGCCGCCGAGAGCTATTGCGCAGCGCCCAAATTAAGAGGCCCTCGCGCCCGAAAGGGCATCATGAACCAACGAGAACTTCCCGTCACCCTTCGACCACCAATGTTTGACCCGAGAGGGACGACTTTAGTGATTTTCGAACCTGGTGTCATGGACACCACACTAAGCCTATAACTTGAAGTGGGAGACACGAACACTCAAGATGCCAATACAGGTGCAACCGCGGCCATTGCGGGCCCAATAACGGAAGGCATCCAGAACATGCTGACCCAAGAAACCCTTGGCAAGTTGGGCCAAATAGAAGTGTGACGATTTGTTGTGGTCGTCAAGAGAAATGGGCTCCGAGCTCAAGAAAGACATCAATGTCCTAAGTTCCATTCAGAAGTTCCTTCTTTTCTTTTTCTTTTTATCTCCTTTTCTCAAGCTCGCACGCGCGGTACCGGGGCTCGTAAGAGCCGCACGAGTCGTCTTTTGCGACTCGTCACATGCCTGGGTTTTATAAACTGACGACCCGGCAGTGCGCTTTCATCAGAAAAACAAAAAAACGAAAACAACATTAAACAAATACCGCGCTATGAGATATGAACGCAAGTGAATACACTATATATACATACAATATGCTAAATGCAGAAGACACGCTATAAATTCCAAAAGTTCAGCCATCGGGTAGAAACGCTTCAATTTGCGGAAGGGGCAGACAGTGTAATCAGTGACCGCTTTGATCCTTCTGTTGTCTACGCACATTCATGTTGATCTGTCATTTTTCGTGACTAAGACCAAGGGGATGCCCACGGACAGCGCGATGGTTGCACAATCTTGGCATCAATAAGATCCTTGATTATCGCCTTGACGAGGTCACACTGCGCCGGCGACAGTCGACGCGGTCACTGAAAAATAGGTCTCGGATTACCTGTCGGATTGGAGTGCTGCTCAAGCAGAGTTTCCAACGTCAGTGCAGGTTCGCGTGAAGCAAGCCATGTTTTTCGCAAGAAGCTCTTGAACTTTTCGAAACTCTTCATTTGCCAGCGTTGAACCAATGTGAACATGACACCCTCAACCGATAGCGGTTGATGTTGAGGGCCGCTATTTCCAAAGCATTCGGACGATCTAGGTCCTCCGGCAAACGCAGGCTTGAGCAACTTAAGATGGACGCAGTTTCGTCGTCGCTAAGCTTGATGTCTTCGACACTTGTGACCCCCCTAGCGACTCCGACAGTAGCATCGGAGAGTAGAGCCAGTGGTCGAGGTGACGGGTTGGCCAGGAGTACGTAGAACACGCTCTCGGTCTTATCCATAACCATGCGTTAAACTAGAAGGCAGTGGCGGTAGTTGAGATTTTTTGTGCCGCCACCTCTATCTTCGTTGATTGTCCTCAGACAGGATCCTTCAGGCTTGGTTGAACAAGCTTTCGGGACCGCGGAGGTATTAGCTGCTCCGTAACCAAGATGACCTCATGATATATCGTAAGTGGAGGAATTGAGAAGCTATTTTCACCCCAATAGAACACGGCCTTACACGATGCCAGAAAATCATCAGCAAAGAGCAACTTTTCTTCCTCTGGGTGTGGTACCACGATCAATGCCTGGTTATGTGTTTGTTCGTCAGCTGTCACTGTGGCAGTGACTTCGCAAACGTTCGTGAGAGATGGACCAGATGCACCTTGCAGACGGATAGAAGAAGGTTGAATGAGAACGTAAAACTGGTCGGTGATGCAAACGTTGATGAGACTTCTTATTGCCCCAGAATCCAAAAAAGCTGTCAGAGGCTGTCCGTTCAGTTGACCCTGAATTGTTTTGGTGCCCACTGCTGCGCTAATGTGATGCGCCGAGCTACTGATGACCTCTCGCAGGCGTCAGAGGCATCATCTTGTCGTTTCCCTGCGTCGGTGCTGCAGTGGACTCGAAGCGCTGTCGCCACCCCAAAAACTTTGGCGTGAGCTCCTGCCGACATTGATTTACGAGGTGGCCGCTCTTCTTACGATTGAGGCACAGCGGACGAACTTCCGGGTGACGAAACTAAGAACGCTGAAAATTCTGCGAAGCTTTTGACGGGCGTTGAGGCGACACGTGCTGCTTCTCTTGCTTCTCGCGTGGAGAAAGAGGATGCTGACAATGGCCGCCTTCCGCGTTCTGACGAGGCGGAAACCGGCCCTGCTTCAAGAGCGGGAAGGAGGACGCTTTCTTGGTTACCTTCGCTGCCAGAGCTGGCTCTGACGCTACCGTCGATGCGGGTGTTTTAGGTTGACTGAAGACTACCTGGTCGAAGCGGAGGAATGAGTCCATCAACTCATCCAACGAAGCAAAGAGTCTCATCGTATTAGTGCTTTCGTGGTTTGTCACACAGTGTTGCCAAGATAACCCTGCATTTCTCCGCTTCCGTCTCCGGGTAGTTGCACTCGTCGATGAGCTCCGGTTTGCGGAATGCGAAGTATGTGCAGTACTCTCGCGAACGCTGACTCGCGCCGAACATCCTTTGTTTCGCTGCAACTTCGGTTGTCCACGTTGTAACGACGACGGAAAGCGGACTTTATTTGCTCCCACGTCGTTACCTTGGTTGTCTTCAGGTGGTACCTCACCCACATGAAGTCCTTAGATGGTAGCTTGGATACAATCAATGGGATGGCCTAACTTGATGCGACCTTGAACGTCTGGATCCAGAAATCCATCTGGTGAAACCAGGCGATGATGTCCTTGTCTCGCTGAGGAACTCAGCTGACGGCCACGTTGGTCAGCGACTTTGTAGGCCGGTCTGATGTGACTGCAGTGTCTGCGGCTGACTGCGCTGGAACAGGAGTTTTTTTCTTGGGTACCTTGGGCCTCTTTTTCTTGGCGGACTCGCTCTAAAAAAGGTATTCAATAGAGATTGCACTGCACAGTGATTCTGCCGACGAAGTACTCCATCTTTGCCTGGAGCTGATCAAGACGATCCACGACAGGTGCCAGTGATCCGCAGATCAAATTCTCTGTTGCCTGAAGCTGTCTGTCGGTGGCGTCGTCGTAAGGGCGCGATACGTCCTCCAGCCGATCGATCTGTTGTGCAGAGGTCACGTTCTTGAGCTCTGCTAGCTGTAGGCGTAGCTGCTCCGCCTCGGCTTTCAGAATCTCCGTGTCACTGACGACTGATTGGTATGCGGCGTCCTTGGCGTCGTCATCCAGCCCTCGGAAAGCTTCGATGGAACGTTCCGCCATCTTGTAGTTACCTTGAAACCTTGGCCGGCCAAGCGACAGTGGTCGGTGGAGCACCAGGGCCACGTTTTATCGAACGCGAACTGTGGGTTAAAGTCAACTATTGTTGACTTTAACCCATGGTTGTGTAGTTAAGCGCTTGGCGTGTCAACAATTGTTGACACACCAAGCGCTCTGTGCTGTGTGCCTCTCCTACTCGTATGTCGTTTTTAGCGCTTTTAACCCCTGAAACAACTATTGTCCCTAGAAGGGGGAATTCTAGGTCACTTGACTGGGAGAGCAGGGCCGCCGAGGGAGGAGCAGTACCTACAAGCCAAATGACCGCGACGTCGCTTAATGAGGGCTAATAGTTCTGATTGGTTCTGCTGAACATTCATTTCGATCCGGCTGTTATATTAATGACGCACCATCAACCTATTAGCACGTCAAGCAAAGCGGTAGTTCAGAGAGACTACTAAACTAACCGACGGCAGCATTTCGCGAACGCATCACTCTTCAGCAGTCCGGGGTCCAAGAGATATGACGGTACATAAGCCTTGCATGTGTTTTTATAGTGAGTGAAAAAATGTTTTACGAACAAGTGTTGGTATATATTTATACTTAACACGTTTGATGTGTTACACTCATGCACGCCAACTCGTGAGCAGCGATTACTTTGCGGAGAAAGGGGTGATCCTCGATAAAGTCTTCGTTCCGGGTGGACAGCTGGGACATTGTACTTTTTTTTGGTTTGCAGTGCGCCGACAGTATGCCGACAGAATCGAGGTTTCTACATATCCGCGGTGGCCAGCAATCCAACGGTGATGAGAATCTTAGCTTGTGGAAACTCAAGAACAGACAAGCGTTTCGCTGGTGTCCACACCTGTTCTAACCCGCGCTCGTCCTGAGCGCGCTCTAGATTCAGCCGCCTCACGAGCCATCTTTATTCTCTTCCTTTGAATCCCCACAAGCTATACGCTGAAGCATTGCGGCTGCGTCTAATTCTGACCGCGACGGTCGGTCGATGCATCCACCAATGGGAAATGTACAAGCACGGTATACAAATTAACCTTGCCGATTTCATCTGCAGAAGTCGCAGAAACGAGAAATAAACAAATCGTTTCCGTTATCAAAGTACAAATAGGTTCGCAAATCACTTTGTTAGTAAGTCCGCAATCGGTCGGTGGGCTAATCGGTGGATCGGTTGGGCAAACGGAAGAGGGGCAAACGGATCGCAGAAAAGTGCGTCGCAAGGAACAAAAACGATACTACAGCACCGGCGTTGCCAGACTGGAAGGCACATGGAAAGCTATAGTCTTGTTTATGGCGAAAAATTTTCAAGGAAATGTTTCTTACATTTTCGAATATTCGTCGACAAACTCTAGCAAAGTAGCTAGTATTTTTTTTATACCATCTGAAGCGAATACATTGGTCTTCAAGAACAACATTAGTATATTTTGACTTAATAATACCATACTAGATCGATAACAACCAGCGGAAAAAGAGGATAAACAAAATGACTGGCTTGTTTCACCGATAGATGACGCATCGTACTGCCCAGTCAAATATAAATATTGTTGTTCTATATTCAGCCGTTTATTACAGTACCTAGGTACTTTTTCCTTCCTAGGCACTGTGGTTTACCAAAATGGGTTTACCATCGCTTCGAGAAAACCGGTCGGTGCTATGTAGCGCTTTTGGACTCCCAGGAGACTAGAGAGAAGGAAGTGACGTAGGTGTGAACGAACGTATCTTAGCAGGTGACGGTATATTAGCAGATACCGTCATCAGCGACTCCACCAATCAACATCCAAAGAGTGTTGTTGACGTCACTTCCTTCTCCCTAGTCTACTGGGAGTCCAAAACGCAACATAGTGCCCAGGTCGAAGTGAGCGGAGTCCCCACTTAGGTGTTTAGCGTGAATGTTTTGAGGACCCGGGTCTCCGTTCGGGCGCCATATGTGACGATTTGTTTCGGTCGTCAATAGAAATGGGCTCCGAGCTCGGGAAATACACGTGAACCCCGAGATTTCATTCAGAAGTTCCTTCTTTTCTTTTTCTTTTTTTAATTTCCTTTCCTCGCGCTCGCACGCGCCACACCGGAGCTCGTAAGAGCCGCACGAGTCGTCTTTTGCGGCTCGTCACAAGAAGTTTACAGGAAAGCAGGCACAGGTCATATGCAGGAGACCAAGCAATCCGGCCTTCAGACCCACCAAAAATACCACCACAGGATGTGAGCCAACTTTTTCGAGTTCTGGAAGGCGTGATTGAACGCCAACCGGCGATCCTGGAAGCTCTGCAACTATTTGTTGCGCGATTTGTGCCGCTACCACAAGAAGTCATGAATGATCCGCCCCAGCAGAAACATAGAGACCCAAGACATCAAAGAACAAGGTGGGCGTCTTTCCATGCAACACTAAATGCATTTTTTTTATTCATTCATTCCGCGCACTTCTGTAGAATGGAACCACCTTCCTGCATGACATTGCCACCATTGATGACTTTTGCATTTTTAGAGATGCTATATATACTTGTTATTTTGATATATGACTGTGCTTATTTTGCGTGTTGTTACTTTTTTGTATTTCCCACTGCCCTCTGTAATGTCTTCGGACCTTGACGGTAAATAAATAAATAAATAAATAAATAAATACCGAAGATCTACACGCAATAACGGAAAATCCCGGTCACCCAGGAGACCAACCACTGGAGACAAAGAGGCAGAGTCTTACCAAAAGAGTACAACAAATGTAAGATGATGGCCGCTTCCCATCGGCAAACCCGAAGCTTCAAAATGACCGCTGAGCTTCTCGGCTGGCGCGCCGACGTACAGCACGTCGCAAGGACCCACGCCGGGTAAATCCTTAGCATCGGCACCGCTGACTGCGACGTCGGTCTTCCAGACAAACGACGGCCAAGAATGGCTGCTCCCAGGCGCTTTCTGAGCTGATAAGAAGAGGAAGCCCGCAAGCAACGGAGAAAGACGACAAATCTATACAGGGGTCACTACCGGTAAAAACTGTGGTGCTTCGCTCTGCGGGAAAGAAAGAAGTTGGTGTATTCACTGAAAAAAGAAATCCGCGATGCGTATCCAAACATGCCGGCATCCACGCTCAAGCAGACTACACCGTCCACCGGAATGGGAGAGCGAATTCCCTATTCATCACCACCAGGGACCCTACCATTACATAAAAGCTCTGGACAATCAAGAAAACGGCATGGGTGACAAAGAGAACACATTACAACCACACAAGGCCCTCGCGGTGTTTGTGTACCTACGCGGTCAGGGTAGTGAGGTTCTTCTGCACAACTTCTGGAGGATATCATGTGCAAAACCCAGCAGATGGTAGCAGCGCGCCCTTGGGTGGAAGGGCAACGTGATTCTCGTGACATTTCAAGGCAAGACTTGTCCTAAACGGATGGCGTACATGCACGAGGTCCTCGCCGTTCATGAGTAGCGCCCGAGACCGCTAGTATGCTTTCAATGCCATTCAATTGGCCACAAAATGGACGATTGCCCACGGAAAGGTCAGCGCTGTGGAACGTGCGTCTCCGAACATGATGGTATGGATGAGTGCACGAAAGATCCAGAAGTGCGCCAACTGTGATGAGGCCCACGTGGCCACAAGCAATGAATGTCCAAAGCGCGCAATCTCACCGTGGCGCATCACGAAGAAAACTGCGGGAACGGCGGAGGAAGCAAAAGCCCAAACCTCCACCACCTGCAGCTATACCGGTGAGCTAAGATGCCTGCCTGTTGTATGCAGCAGTGACAATAGGAGCATTCCAACCCAATCCATTATTCACGCATCCACCCCAAAAGATGGACATGCCGATGCAAATCCTACAGCTTCAATACGCGGGATTTGCGCGAGTTGAAGAACAACTGTCCGAGCTCACGGCGGCCATCCACAAACTCATA
Organism: Ixodes ricinus; assembly: GCA_037355805.1. NCBI lineage: Eukaryota > Metazoa > Arthropoda > Arachnida > Ixodida > Ixodidae > Ixodes > Ixodes ricinus. The sequence continues at coordinate 19,489 of JAZHYW010061178.1, forward strand.
GGCACTCGTAGTGGCGTAGAGTAACTCCCAACATACACATACAAACACCCGAGGGACAACACACATACACAAACACAACAAGCCTCGAGTAAACCCGCAACCATGAATCCTGGAATGGAACATGCGGTGGCTTAAAACAGAAAATTCATGAACTCAAAACGCGCCTGTCAATACTTAACATCAAGGCACCTGACGTCTATTCTTCTTCAGGAGGCTAAAGTCAGGATTCTTAAAATTAGGGGATACAACACTTACACTAACCCCAGTATACAAAGGCAGACATTAAATTTTGGTATTGTAGTTAGACTTATAAAGAAAAAACACAAACAGGCAAAATTGAACTCCGAGGCCTCGTGCACTGATGACCGCGTAAGTCGTCTAAACGCGGGTCAAGTTTGGAGACACAGGCCTCACCATACATAAAACATTCATAAGACCGTGCGGGGACTCGAACGAGGTGAACTGGATAAAGAGCTTGTTAGAAAAGAAGAAGCATACCGTCCTAGCTTGACGACTTCAATGCCCGACATACCGCGTGGGGATACCCGAACCAAAACGCCCGTGGAAAACACATCAAGAAGGCATACCTCGCAGCTGGGCTTCATCTATGCAACCACCCTGAAATCTCTAATACGGCTGGCCCAAGTCGCCACCCAAAACAACACGTCCCCCGACCTCACTTGTGCCTCCCCATGTCAACAGGTACAATTGCAAGTTCAGACTGATCCATGGGGCAGTGACAACATCCGCATACACATAAAGCTCCCCATCAGAACCTGGCCCAGCCGTCGAGTTCCTTTTCACAAAGTAGGACAAATTCCGCACCGCAATGAGCCATCGCAGTTGGATTCAACAAGCCCTTCGCGAGCCCGTGCCAGAATACAACGTCAGGGAAGGCACACCACCTCCCCACTTGCACCTGATCAAGCTGTGGGACAGGAGACTGGAGGCTCTCCAGCGCTACAGAGCCAGGAGATGCCTCCGGAATAAGATCCGCCTGAATCACACGACTGCCGAGGCCAACAAATGCAGAATTAAGCTCCGCCGCACTATCTGGCGTAGCCTGTGCGACTCCTTTGACGAACGGACAGGCTACCGCAAGTTGTGGCAAGCCTACAAAGGGCTTGCCGGGAAAACAAGAATGTGCAACACCGAAAGCAATCTAGCACTCCGCCTTGACATCACGGTAGAGCAGCTTGCGGAAGAGGCAGGATATGCTTTTTCTCCCAACTACCCGAGCCACCAGCGGCCGAAGTCTAAGCCCGGGAAGCCATCGTACACGAACAGCCGGCGGACGCCCTTTTCACGCTCGCAGAACTCCTGGACGCTCTTAGTGCGGCACGAGCAAAGTCGGCACCTGGACCAGACCGTGTAACCATCAACACGCTTTGGAAGCTTCCACAGAACGCCATGGGGGAACTCCTTGACACATGCAACACCATTTGGGTGAAGGGTGAACTCCCATCCGACTGGGAGAGGTCTACTGTGATTTCTGATCCCAAAGCCCGGCAAGACACCACCTCCGTCACGATCGGGCGGAGCTAAAGCTCCGCCCGACCTCCTTGACGTCCAACCTTGGCAAAGTTTCGGAGGACATCGTCACCACCCGCTTGACATGGATTCTTGAATCGACGGGTGCATTCCATCCCATGCAAACGGGCTTCCGACATCACCTTTAGACACAAGACAGCATGCTCATGATACATCGTGATCTCTACGAACGCCGGCTTTTTAAAAGCCAACCGCGTACGCTCGCGGCCATTGACCTGCGGAAGGCATTCGACTCGATACCACACAGCAGAGTCGTGGCCGTCGCAACGAAAAGAGGTGTACAGGGCCGCCTCCTGAATTTTATCAAAACATTCCTAGCAGGATCGCGCGTTCCAGGTTTTTATCGAACAAACCAAAGGCCAATGGAGAAGAAACAATATTGGTGTTTCACAGGGGGCGGTTTTGTCGCCGCTTCTATTCAATCTCGCCATGATGAACCTGGCTCTCGCCTCAAGCTTGTCCCACAAGTTCGCTTTATCATTTATGCCATTGACGTCACCCTGTGGACGACGGCAGGTGGGGCGAATGGCCAACAACGCTACACGCAGAGTGCGCTTGACGTTGTCATGACCTTCGTCCTCCGAGTCAGTGTTGGAGTTATCTAATGAGAAGACCACGTACATGGTTATACCCAGCCGACGCAGGAGCGCCCGTACCGACATCCAACTAAGGGTGGATGAAATCCCCATCGCCCAGAACAACTCCGTCAAAATCATCGGGGTCCATTCGACCGCCAAGGGGGTGCAGTCACCTGGCTTCGGAAAGTAAAATCGCAGTGGAAGGAGGGCCTAGGCTTGCTCAAGGCTATCTCGAGCAAGGCCTGCGGTGCACAGGATGATCTCCTCCGGCGACTCGTCAGTGCACTTCTAATCTCGAAGGTAGTGTACGGACTGTACAACCTCCGCCTTACGAAGACTCAAGAAACCACACTAGTAACCATGTTGAGAGAGGTCATGCGGGTCGTTACAGGGCTGCCCCGCTTCACACCGGTTGAACAGCTAGAAAGGTCCGCTCAAATTAACACGATCCGTGAGATTGCCGAGAAGATGTGGATAAGCCAACTCAGCGGCTATCTCGCACTCCTCACGGACGAATTATTCTTGCATCGATTGGCCGTTCTGACCTCATTGACGGCACACTCATGCCTACACCGACGCCACATTGGGATGCAGAGGCAGTCACTCCCATCAAGCCGCTCCCCAGTCATCACGGACCTGACCACCCTGGACGACGTGCTACACATGTATCCATCCACCGCGCTAAAATCAGCAAGCTTGCCGCGCACGTGGATGTCTTCGACACGGACGCGGCGAGAGACAACAACGGCCGCTCTGCGATCACCTGGCATTCCCCTACACGCAAGGAGATGAACCTTACGCTTGCCGCGTGTACACGAAGCAGTTCCATGGCTAAACTTATGGCAGTTTTGTTCGCCGTTGGAACAGCCAGAAACATGCCACGAGCAGAAACTAAAAAAAAACTGAAATATACACCGACTCCCAAGAGGCGGTGCGTGCACTACAACAATCGAGCACATCCAACGTTACAGTTGCGCGCATCCTCGAACTGGTTCGCCAAGCCGGGGCTCGACAAACAATCCCCGTCGCGTTGATTCCGGGCCACGCAGGCGCTCCAGGGAACGAGCGGGCGGACGGGGCTGCGAGGGCACTGCTACCGGCAAATATTCAGCCCTCACAAGGCCCGATCCCGTCGCCCGTTCAACGGGATGTTCCACCTGCATGAGGGGTTTGATCTAACCCAAAATAAGAAAGAAAAAATGAAAGCCGTTTACAACTCCCTGTAACGCCGAACTGGAGTGCAACTCTTCAGGAGGTGGAGGGAAGGGTACTGAGGGGAGAGTATAACCCTCGTCCGTCCTCCTCACCTCCTCATCCTGTGTCCCTACTCCTGCCTCCGAGCTGCGTCGGCATCACCTCATGAGGGTCACGTGACCTCACGGGGTCATGTGACGTCACCGGGGTCATGTGACATCACAGGGGTCACGTGACCCCTGTGATGTCACGTTACCCCTGTCACGGAAGACGTCATCATCACTGGTGAGATCATCCGTGACGATGACGATGCGGATGCCGATGACGTCATCAGTGACATCACTGATGACGTCATAGGTGACAATGACGATAACGATGCCGATGACGTCATCAGTGACGTCACGCGTCCCATAATGCACCGCGCGGTTAGGCCGATGGCGACGCCGTTCAAGCCGGAAACGGTTGCCTAAGAGCTGCATTCTAAAACAAAAAGCACGAAAAGCGCGCCCTGCAGCACTCGTACCTTCTAACCCCCACCCGATCCCTCGCGGGAGTAAGTGGCACTACACAGGCTCCAGACTCGGACTATTGTGACTCCCTTTGGCGTGCCAAGTTCTACAAGCCAACAGATGAGAATGACACAGGTCCTGACCCTGGATGTCCACACTGCGGCGTTCCCGCGATTTGCCACCATCTTGTGTGGTCCTGTGGAGGGACGTCACTAGAATGGATAGCGGCAATCGAACATCTCACCACCGCACTTTAAGGCCGGTTCAGACACTTGCGTTCGAGTGCGTTTGACTGCGTTGCGTCGAGAACCGAAAGCGAGTCACCGGCACATCTGTGCTTCGTACGAAGTGTGCAATCCAATTCAAAGAATCACGTTGGCATGCGATATAAGCAGCAGGGACACCTGGTTTCTCGCAGCCCCAACGCAGTCAAAATCAGTAAAAAGCAACTGTCTGAACCAGGCTTTAGAACAATGGCCCATCGGGAATGGACACATCCGTAAACCTCAGTACCCGCAGAACGAGATCCCATCTTCACAACAATCATCTCCTACCTCCGGTCCTCCGGGATCGGACTGTACGTCTAATCTACCATCATCGTCACTACCCCTCTTCCCCTTCGCCCTCCCCAATGCCGATGAGGTTCCACTAGACCAGAAGCATGTAAATTAAATAAACGTTTCAATCAATCAATCAAGCAGCGCTGCGCAAGTGCTTCGTTTCATGTAAGAACTGGCCTTAAAGGCCTCTGACACGCCAAAATGTTTTTTTTCATGCTAGGTGTTGTAATGGCATATCAGGACATTACAAATTTTTTTTACTATAGAGTTGCTTAGTTTTTTTTATAATTGATTGATTGATTGATTGTAAAACGTTTATTCACCGAAAAGAGATTACCGCAAGCGCCTGTAATATTTTTTTAAATATTTTTTGTTATTCTCCACACCTCCACGAGCAATCCAAGCAGACAAGGTTTCTTTTATTTGTTTTTCATCGCTTAATGTTGCTGTAAAGGTAGAAGAAGATGAGTCATTGAATTGACATGATCAACAATGCCTAGAAGCTGCTGTGTGAGGGATTGTCCCGGTATTTCAGCAACTGAAAAAGAGATCACACTGCATGCATTTCCGAGAGACACAAGAAATTGACCGGTGATTGACTGTGGTTCCCGCAGGACAGCTATTAGAATCCGTGGGTAGGCGATGGATATGCTTGATGTACTTTAGTGATGAAGATTACAACCCTAGGCGAAGTTTACTAAAACTCACAGGTCTCGATGTGAGACCTCAACTGCAGGTCTGTAAGTTTCCTGCCCATCTCCCTGCAGCAGCGGCACTCAAGAGGCTTGAATTCAGGCATCACGACGCATCGGCTTCATGTGCACCTATAGTCCGTTGCAACCTAAGAACGAAGGGCGAGGGTAAGGCGGGCCGGGGAGGAGGAAGCAGACGGAACGCTAAAGACAGAAGGAGGTTTCCCCCTCTTCTCTAGCGTTCCGTCTGCTTCCTCCTCCCCGGCCTCTCTTACCCTCGCCCTTCGTTCTTAGGTTGCAACGGACTATAGTAAACAAGTTCTACTCATGTTCTAAACAAAACACGTACTTTATGCTTGACGCTTACTTGTACTTCGATACACTCACCAGTTCGTATTCCTTAGACGGCAGGCATCTTCAGCCTGGAGAGTATCCGATGATTCAACGATTTCGGTGTCTGAACCTTCAGCAATGCGATCGGGCGTGTCGTATGCTAACAATCCTAATTTCTGTGAGCGTTCTAAAAAAATTGTTTTCAAAACTTGATAGCTTGTTTTGTGCCCAGTATAGCTCTGTATTATCGGACTGACGGCATGCACTCGTACACAAGCTTGTACTCGCAACGCTTTCATCATTGATCTCCATCACTTCGATCCACTAACTCTTCGTCGTCAACTTTTACAGCACGCAAACTAACCAACGGTGCAGCGATAAAGAGCTAGTGGAACTGAAACTTCGTTTTCTACGATCGCTCGTACGAAGAGAAAAAAAATAAGTCTTAGGCATGGTCGCGGAGAGCACGAGGAGTGAAACTCACGTGACTTCCGGCGAACCCACTTTTAGTGACGTAGTTCGATGCCTCCCTTCTGACCGCCCCGACACCTTGCGGTACACTGTTACGTCACAGTGCACTGGCGGGAACTTTGAATCGGAACCTCGTATTTCTATTTTTTATAAAAAAACTACGCAACTTTATAATGAAACTTTTTTTTTGTAATGTCCTGATACGCCATTTCAACACCTAGCATGAAAAAAAATTCTGGCGTGTCAAAGGCCCTTTAGCTTTCCAAATAAACGACCGCGAGCTCTCGAGATTTTAGCATTGGCTGATCTCTCAGCTTCATGATTAACTAACTACAGCTGTCAGTGCATGGAGTGTCTCGATCAACCCAGAGTTCGGATATATTCCGTATCTTTGTTGTAAACGATCAGGAGACAGTTTAAAACAAATCTGAAGGTAAGAAAGTGCTATGAACATTTTAACATTACGGCTAGAGATGTATGGAAAATGAGCACGACGGCGGCGTCGGCTCTGTCTCACGTGTAGTTCGTAGGGAGCCTAGACTGCTGAGAGGGTCCAACTACAACCATGCAGAGCGCGTCCAGTTTAATGGCGGATGCCTCCATCCGATATTGATTGCAAGTGCGCATGCGCTGTGTAATCGTGTGGTGTAGTAGGGGAGCAGACGAAAGGTGGAGACGGCCGAGTACTAGCAACGTGTTTGTCACCTGCAGCTCGTATTGCAAACGCCGCCCATAAACCACGCCACCCTAGTCGAGCAGTGGGAAATTCTCTATGATACAGGCTCCCTAATTGTTAGCTGCTATTTAGCGGTGGTCGCCACTTACTCGTCAGGAAGCCATTGTGACGAAATTCACGGGCCTAATATGCCTGTCAATATTACGACGGGAGTTAATATTGTTACGAATTCCGCAAACGTTTTTTTGTGTCGCAAAATTTGAGCGAGCGTAATCTTAGTGCAGCGACAAAGAAGGACTCACTATGGTGGCTAGAAGGAGAAGTAATTAAGGTTGTTCGAGGGATACTCCAAAATATCGTACTTGACATCGTCCTCAAAACAAGCGCAAACTCAGAACTCGATGTATTGAAGGAAGAAAATAGAACAGCCCGCGGTATCAGCTCGAGCCAAGGTAACACTGGCACGAGGCACCCCAGCACGGGGAGGACACACACCATCAACCACACTCATACGATAGTCTAAACTGGAAATAAGTAAAAAGAAGTGTAAAATATGCCTATGTGTATCACCACCTCGTTGGCATAAAATAAATATGGTAAAGATTCCCGAAGCACAATGATACGAGAAATAATTCAAATATTTCTGTGTACAATGAATTTGGCGCGATGTAGCGGCACCTGGCCTAGCTACTTGCAATTATTCTGCTTGACTGTAGCATCTGGTTGCGACCGTCTAATTTCTTCCAGGCTTCGCTATATTTTCTTGTTACCGTGTGAGGCTGCTTGGGCTGCTACAAGTTTGGTCTTTCGAGAGCAGATTTTGGTTTCGCGAATGCTTTACCACTCCTCAGTGATGCGCGCTGCTGACGTAGGAATTGTGGCTAGACGAAAAATCGTTCAGCCTTTCCACTATCGTGAAGAAGGAAGGCCAGCGGAGCTGTACTCGATACATTGTGTGCTTCTTCGTCGTGGTCTGTTTTTCGTGCTGTTTCTTACGATGAATTCCCACCAACGTGCCCAACTATTCATTCTTCTATTATAGCTGGAAAGGTTGCCGCCATCTACGAGCGACGGCGGAAACCATACTGGTTGTGTGCTTGCCGCCGTCGCTTATAGATGGCGGTAGCTGTCCAGCTAGGTTTGTGTCGACATACACGGACATGATCCTGGGGAACCTAGCCCTTAAAAGCTCCGCTGTAATAGCTAAGTTAAGAGGGAAATGGGAGAAGGAAGAAATTACCGTCGCGAACGGATGTGTTTTTGATGTTTTCCGATCAAGAAATGCTCGACGCCCAGCCCAGTCCCACGCTACCAAATTCGGACCCTTCGTCTGAACTTCATGGAGAGCCTAATCCTCCCGAAAATAAAGAAAAATCGGCCAAAATCAGACCAGAAGCCATGACACGAGGACCGCTGCCGCCAGAGAAGACAACGCCGAACCCGTCGCCCACATGACGGGGAAAGCAGGCCAGGCCAGTACAACGCCCTCGATACTGAAGAAACAGACCTTCCGAGGTTGCCACTGTATTTCAATCCAGTTAGCGAGTCACATTTCCCTCAGCTAGAACGGCGCCCTCAGCCGAGCAAGCATTGACGGCTCTCCTGTGGACCATCTCAAAATACAGCCTCATCGACATCTTCAAGAGCATTCTAAGAGAACTTCGCAATATAGTTCCCGCAGCCAAGGCAAAGAAGAAGAAACCGGCGGTCAAGAAGAGCCCGGCAAGTTCCCCAATGTCGGTCGCAAGCGAGATGGTTCCGCTGGGACCGGTGCTGCCAGCCGCTACACCTGCACTTTCAGACGCGACGTCTGACAAAGCCGCGACGAGTCGGCAACACGGCGCGACGCAAGCTACGAACAGAAATCAAAAACACCGTAGGTGTGGCACAAGCTGCGGCCAAAAAGAACAGTTTGTTACGAAGTGAACGACTCGACAGTCATCACGAGCCAAAAAAAGGAAATTGGTCAGGGGAGACCCAACACAGCCAGCTGCCATGGCCGCCGCAACAGCTCGGCAACGCCGTCGACAGTTCGAATACAAGATCTGCCTGACGAGATCACGTATACCGATCAAGCCACTTCTACCCCAGCTCAAGATGCACATCTCGGGCACCCACAAAAACGCATCGTTGACCATGCAACTAATCAAGAAAGCCAGCACTATCTCGGTCAAGACCGACTTGAAGGAGGTGGCAGACTTGCTCGAGAAAATCGCGGATGTTAAGATTGAGGACAAAACTATTCCCGTACAAGTCTTTCGCACGTACGGCAACACCTACTGCAAAGGTGTAATCTAGGGTATATACACAAAAGAACAGGACACCCAGGACGATGTCCTCAACCACACTTGAGAAGCAATCTTTCACAAGTAACAGATTACTTATAATCTGTTACTGTTTTTCGAAAGTAATATGTTATATATTTTTTTACAAAATATTGGTAACAGATAACTTGAATTACTCCTTACTTTTTAAAAATATGAGCATAATACAGTAAGTGGACAATACGAGCAGAACATTCGGCAGCATAAAAAGAGCAATTTCAACAAAACAAAAACCATCAGGAGGCGAGAATAGCCGAAAAGAAAACACAATATTTTGTATGACCCGTCACTAGAACAACTAGAAAAAAAGGTCAAGGCGTGTACAAATATACGAAATAACACGATAATGTAAGACAACACAGAGTAGGCTGTCCGTCGCCTTCCATCGTGTTTTTCTTCTTCTCCAGGGCAGGAAAAAGCTCTTCATGCTAATTTGGTTTGGTCTTTTACACCGTTCCACCCTTTTCAACTATTTCGACATCTCCGGCCGCCTGCACCCACATCAAACGCGGGTCCTCACCCCCTTAATTCGTAGGTTCACAACTCGCGTAACAGATAATGTAGCCTCGCGCAAGGAGGTCGAAATCTCTGTCTTTGATGTGAGCTGCTGAATTCTAGCACGATCTTGAGGCAGGGCTCGAGAGTGCCCGGTGCGAGGCTAAGAGTATCGTCTTCGAAAGTACGGACGATAATTATTTTCGTTTACTTGTCTGGGCATGGTGGTCGAGTGCACTCCTCACCTGTCAACATGAAAGGGGGGGGGGGTAGGTCAGCTAAGGAGTTCTGACAGAAAGAGCGGAACATAAAACACGTAAAAGTGGTGTGATCCTCGATTGTTTTGTGACTGAGATGGCCACCGCTTCTCTCGCTCTCTATGCCCTCCCTCCCATGGCCTCCATGGATATTGGCATAAAAGTGAAAACCGACTAACGATCGATAACCCGTAACCGGCACTTTTTTCTCTAAGTCGTCGAGTATTCAGTCATGGAGTGTCCATCGTCTCCATGACCATCTCTTAAAGAGATGTTCGAAATTTAGGGCATTTAGGAGAAGGAAAACCTAGAGTTTCGGTGCATAATTTGCTTGTCAAAAACACACACATTGTCATCAGCAAGAACCACAAACACCAATCTACGGAAACACGTTAAGGTAAGATGGGACACCTGCATTATGCATTGGCCTACATTGTAACGTTAGAACCAAGTTTTTTTGTTTTTTGTGAATAACAGGCGAAAAACCTGAGTCAAAAGGGAGCTTTCGTAGATCGCTTCTTTAGCTCAGGATCTCGTAGTGGAGGTAGACTTTGCTACTGAGCATGCGCACCGCTAGCTTTCTCTGCACAATTCCAGCGATCATTTCCTGAGTACGTCAGCTTGCTGATTTGCGGGTGTGGGCTCAGCTCTCGGTGCGTTGTCAGCTTACAGGTAAAGGGAGTGCAGCTAAACTATTTTATTTAAACACAATATTTTATTTTTACAAGGACAGCCATAATATGGGCGTATGGGAACTTAAAAAAATGTATGCAAAACATATTTGAAAAAAAAATCAAAAATTGTTTCTGTTGTTTTCTGGATAACTGTGCGGAAAAATTAACGTGAAAGTAAATTGTAACGTAACAAGTAGAGTATTCCGTTACCTTTCAGCGAGAGTAATTTGTAACGGTAATCCATTATAATTGCGGCTGGGTAATCTGTAATTGTAATCCATTACTTGTTTCCAGTAACGAGCTCAAGTCTGTCCTGAACCTTAGACTAGATTCAGATAAATCCCATGTGGTTGGTGTCCGGTGCCTGAAAAAAGCAACACAGCAGTGTTCACGTTTGACGGCGAAAAGCTTCCGCGCTCCGTCCGATATGGAAAGCGGTACATGCGGGTATTCCCATACAAACCAAAAGCAGTGACATTTCACCAACTGACACTGTATTGCCAGAAGCCGGACATATGCCCGAATGTTAAGGTCTGCATCACATGGGGTAACCCCCACGACCCAAATCAAAAGGGATGCCACACTCTTAACACACCTTTCTGCCAAGGATGCAAGAAGGCGGGATTTTTCGGCAAGGTCCGCGCGTGCCCGACCTGGTAAGGAACGAACAAATAAATGCTCGGAGAAGTAAGAAAGTACAAGGACGGGCATAAGCTCCAACAACAACGTAAGATTGCGACCAGAAAAGGCAGGACTCCAGTTCGTCCCAGCGCCTCCTCTCTGTGGGCCGACTTGCTCAAGGAAGGCAAGAATCCTGCAGCTCTTCAAGCTCTACCACCAGCAGCACCGGAAGTCCAAGAATTGCGCATCTCCTGCGCATTCCTGAAAGCCGAACTAGACCACCTCAAGGCCATAGTCCGAGTTCTGCAAGATTAGAATAATCACAACAAATCATCCCTCAGCCAAAGGAGAGCACACTCATCAAGCCTTCATCAAATGATAATAAAAGTGCTTCAATGAAATTGCCTACGACTGCTCAAAAGGGGCGGAGGAGCTCAGGTCAACATAGACGCTGCACCGCGTGCCTCCCATGGTCCGGGCTGTCGCCCTTCCGCGGTGTCACGGCTCTCCTGAGCCAATAAAGAGTAATATATTATAATATATTATTATTGTTTGATAAGCCCAACGAGAAAGCAGGCTCGTTACTGCTTTAGGAATTGAACGTCACCGACATCAACTTTACAGGCTACATGGCCTACTCCAGCCCATTCATTACCTTAAAAGGCTCAGGTCAATCAGCTAACCTCCCGGGGAAGGTCGTTGTTTATGTCAAAACGGAAGGGCCACCGTAACATATCGACCTTACACCTCACTGCAGGGAAAATCTAGAAGTAGTGGCGGTCAGAGCTTCAATTCAAAGCAAGACGTCATGTTCACGTCTATCTATTACAGACCCGTACATAGAAAAATATATAACCCACGGGTAGATCGCGCACCTGGCACGACCTGCACCCACGAGAGAACAGAAACTGTACGTCGTGGACTTTAATCTCCACCTCCGGGCGTGGGGCTACGACTTCAACCACGGTAGTGCGAAAGAGCTGCTGGGGGAGATGCAGACTTACCGTGTACATCTCGTCAACAAGGCAGGAACCGAAACGAGGAGTTGGAGCTGGCAGACAGGAAGACACTACCCCGGACCTCGCCAGGACATCGTACACACATACACAACACCACGAATTGGAAATGCTCTAAGGATTCCTGGGGCGAGACCAATTCCCGATCTTCTACGAGTTTTCGCCTAAATGGAAGGTCCAAGAAAAGATAAAGAAAAGGGTAGTCCAGACTATCCACTGGGATAAGTTTAAGATACTGCTAGAAGCAAACGAGTGCACAAAATCCAGCTTTGTGTCTTCTCAAGAGCGCCATGAAAGCAGCCGCCCTAGAATCGAATATCGAAGACTGCGCTCCGACGCCTGACCTCCACCTACTACACCTCTGGGCCAAGCGCCTCCAAGCGGTGCAGCGGTGCCTCAAGGAACGTAAGACGCCGCAAGCTAGGCGAGCGATTACGCGCGATTCAATACGGAAGCCAACCATTACGCCCAACAACTGGACACGAATCGTTGGCTACAGTATAGTTCTTGCCCCCGTGACAAGGCGTCGATCGCCAAGCTCTGGGCGACAAGTCGAGCCATGCTCGGGAAGAAGAATACGAAAGGCGCGACGCTCACGCTCGCCCTCAAGATGGGCAAGACTGAAGAACAACTCGCGTCGAGGGCCGGGGACCTTTTTTCTCCTAACTCGGCCCGATGTGCTGTTTGGTCCCGTACAACACAGAAGTCCTTGCTCCAGACGACGGCATTGTCCGAACATTTACTATGGGAGAACTTGAGCTGGCCCACCGCAAAGAAAATCCCGTTCAGCGCCTGGACAGGACAACATCACGATAAAATTGCTTAAAAACCTTCCCAAAAGCACCAAGCAGCATCTCCTAAAAGGAATTAATCACATCTGGGACACGGAAAAACTTCCCGATCAATGGAAGCACTCCTGCAGTCTTTCCGATTCCTAAGCTGGCAAGAACAAAAGTTCACTGGGCAATAATGGGCCCATATCGCTCATATCCTGCAGTTGCAAAGTCATGGAGCGCATGGTACTGTCAGCAAAATTGGCTGGCTCCTGGAGTCCTCAGGAGCCTTTCACCCGGCCCAGACAGGCTTCAGGTTCTGTCTGTTTTGGCACTCAAGATAGTCTCGCCCTACTTTCGGCAGACGTCATCTGCAAAATCAGCCCGGGGCACGCAACCATTAGAACTATCGTAGCAATCAACCTCAAAAAGGCATTTGATTTGGTTCCCCAAGCTTTAATCATCGTAGAGGCATGTCGGTTTGGCATCAGCGGCAGGGCGCTTAATTTTATGAAAAACTTTCTCGAGGGAGAACACTCACCGTGCACCTCAACCCGCACGAGAGTGAGCTGAGAGCGAACCGAGGGGAGTCCCGCAAGGCTCCTTCTCTCCCCCCACGCATTTCAAACTGGGGATGGGGGCCCTGCCCCTTGAAGTCAGCTGGATTCCCGGACTAGGCTTCACCGTGCATGCAGATGGCATCTCTATATGGGCATGATGAACAGACATTCATAAAAAGCAGGAGAATCTCCCAGCCGACCTAGACACTACTGAGGCCCACCTATGCAGGGTAGGAAAGCAAACAGCACCCGAGAAAACGAACTATACCGTAGTGACATAACCCAGGCTCAGGAAAGTCAATATAAGCAAGAAACTCAATCTCGTACAGGCTGCAAGGAAGATGCACTCCTCCCTGCGGGTCAAAATTCTTGGAATTACGATTGAAGAATGCGGGAGAGCATACATCTCAATGCAACAAAATATCAAACACCGCAACACGCTTCTCAAGGCCATCCGTAGGATCCGCAGCGCACGAGGAGGTGCGACAGCACGCATCGTCAGAAACATGTCGAAGGCCTCCGAATTACCGCGCGTCTGTTGCGGGACCGCACTTCTGGCTAAGCAAGTCTCATTGGAATCGACTGGAGACAGTGAATAACCAAGCAAGACAAGTAATCACTGGCCTGCCGAAGGATTCCTCCTCTTAGTAAACTAAAAGAGTACGCCCAGATCAACGAATTACACGATGTCGTTTAGGCCAGGATCAGGACGCACGACGAAGAATACTCAGGCTCACGCGCAAAGAGCTGCATCATGAGGTTCTTCGAAAACTTGTAGGGCACCTTCAAGTGAGCCTGAACAATTCCCGATCATGGGATGATCTTCCGGCTGTCATGCGACAAGCAAGCCCAGCTGTGCTCGAGAGAGGACACCGAACAGGCAGAACGCATAGCCAAACGATACTGCAAGGTGGTGGAATCGTTGGGCCCTATTAAGATCCTGGCTGCTTACACGAACTCTGCTTCGATGGAAGGCTCCATCACCCTGAAGACTGATGGCCGTCATGTTCCCATCGCTTCTGCGCAACGCACAACGCCTTCGCCCTGGCACCTCTACCACAAAGGGAGAACTCGCAGCCATCCCTCTCGCCCTTGAGGCGGCCATCGCACACCCCGACAGCCTACCAAGAATCTCAGAATCTTTACGGGACTTTCAGGGCGCAGTGAACGAATATAGAACTAAAAACAGCTCCGCCGAACAGTCGGGAAGAATAAGCACTCGCCTCGAACCTCCGATCCAAAGGAACACACACGAGAATAGAGCGGATACTCGGTATGTCGGGCATCCCCGGAAATGAAGCATCTCACTGCACTAACCCACGCGTCTTTGATTCTCCCCGCGGCACAGACCAAGAGCAGCCACAACGCTGACCACAGTTACGGCCTCATTGCTCTTGATCGGGCATCGCCAGCCAACTGGGAAGGAAGTAATACTACCCGGCCGAGGACAGGGCCCGGATCAAGGAAAACAATTTAGCAGAACTCAAGGGAACCTGCCCAGCCGCCGTTCCCTGGCCTCCATCACCGAGATTCGGAAGGCGAGGGCATGTTCTCTTAACCAGAGTCCGGACAAACACGGCACTTTCACCTGCACAAGTTGCATCATGAAGTAGAGGCAAATATGAGGCCTCTGCACAGCCTACGCGACATGCGTGCCAAGGCAGACATCCACCATCCCGTGTGGGATGTCCAAATACAAAGACGAAAGGTCGAAACACCGGCCAGCAGAAATATCATCACTGGAGGAGCGGACCCATC
>JAZHYW010061181.1:0-15771 GCA_037355805.1 Ixodes ricinus
AGTTGTGTGAGACCTTGCTGAAAAGTAGTGAAAGCGCACAATAAGTTGTGTGAGACTTTGTGTTGGTAAAGTATCACTGCCGGTCGGCGTGTCTTATCTCTTCTTTTCTTTCATTATGAATGGTCAGGCTCTCTGCTACGTCGACCCTGTTGATTGGACACCCATAAAACTTGAAAAAAAATGTTAATTTGTCGACTGAGTGGGGCGGTTTATCCATATCAACAAACTGTTAGGTCGATCCATTTTTGTCCTAGAACCGTGCATTTATCATGCCACTTCAGTACACTCACTGGACATTTTCCACGCTCACACCAACACGAACAAAGCGAAAAGTCACAGTCTTAGCTTCTTGACAATCCACGGTTCACCACTCGTCAAACGCTGGTAACAGCGACCTCCGAGAGATGGCACCACGTTCCCCTGCGTCCTTCGGAATAATTTTGATATTTGTTGTAGCAGGTTTCTCTCGTTCTCTCATGCGGCCCCTGCACGAATTGCGGTTCGAACAGGGCGTCATTAGAGTGCCCTACATGTTTCCGCCACTCCGCTGTTCAGGGTGGCGACAACGTTTGTGATACCTGTTGCCGACAAACCAGTGTTGCCCACCTCATTACTATGGCAACCTCCGCTGTTTTCGTCGACCATTTTGTCACACTCGCCGGTCGTGCGCTCGGACTACGCCGCTAATCCTCGTTAGGGCTAGGAAGCGCCCACCGCTCTCGTTCCGACGGCGAGGTTTCGGCGTTCAATGAGGGTCTGTTACTGTGGCGTTCCATTTTGTCGCGGGAACTCGCGCTTCGATAAAAGTAACGCACACTTCCTGCTCGCAACTTCAAAATATGAAACACCCGAGCAAAGAGAGCGACAGCCATGACGACCGCCATCCCGCTGAGCCGCCGACTCCTCTTATGAACGGAAACGGAAGTAGCCTCACAATGTTGCCGTTGTGACCGAGACTACAGGAACTCAACGTTGTGTACGTTTAGCTGAAATGAAGTGGGAAAAATTGCGGTGGGAGAGGATCTGGGAAAGGGGTAACAAGAAGTTAGCACCACCCTAAGCGGAGCGGAACACATAGGCACCCTAGGCGTCATTATTACGGTAGCTGCTCTGTGCGTGTTTTGCTTTTCACCCTCATTTTCTCTTCTCTTGTGTGCGGCAATTGCATTTCCTCCTTTCCACCGGCGGCGGTTCTCTATCTCCGGTCCCTACGTGACCTGGACAAATATAGATCGACGCACAGAGCGCAATGCAGTGGCGGCACCCTGCGGCGGGCGTTAAAACAACTTTCAGGAGACCGGAGTAGCCGACAAGAAGTGCTGTTCTGTTTGTAGCTAATGGATACAAATATCGTTTTCGTTTCTGTTAATTTCGTTCTCAGCCGCACACATTCGCCCGGCGCTGAATTGTGTATGAAGGTTTTCTGGATCGCGTTACCTCACTTAGGTCTTGCTCCCCGAAAGCGGTCACCGGAGTCATCGGTAGCTGCTTCAGTTCACTACTCTTTTCGCTCGGTGGACGTGATTGAGGCATTGCGAAATCGGCTTGCTGCCTACAGGACAGACTTAGAAGTAATCCGTTGCAATAACAGATTACTTATAATGCATTATTTATTCGAAGTAATTTTGTAGTTGCCACGGTGCTTCTTTGCGGCAGTAATGTATCATGTAATTTCGGTAAAAATATTGCTAACGGATTACTTTAATTACTCATCACTTTTAAAAATATAAACAGAATACGGAAACTGAGCGATATCAGCAGGCACTCCAGCAACATAAGGATAGCAAGTTAAACAAAAGAAAAATAAAAAAACATCGTGAAGAGGAAGATATTGGAAAAGGAAAACATAATGTTTTCTTTACCAGTCACTAGAACCATTAGAAAAAACGTGCATGGCATGCACAAATATGCGAGAGAAAAATAAATATTAAGAAAACAACCCTGAATAGGCGTTGCCTTCGTGATCTCGTAGCGGAGGTAGACGCTGCTGCTGAGCATGCGCACCGCTGGCTTTGTCTGCAGAATTCCAGGGTCATTTCCGGTCGACGTAGTAGCTAGCAAGACGGCGGATGTGGTTGCATCTATACTCTGTCTCACTAAAATGGCGCAGGACAGCCAAAGCTACAAGGGAGGAGGCGTATGCCAACCTGTTCAAGAGGAGGGAAAGAAGGAACGGAACTAGAAGGGCTGGGATTCCCCAGTTCCTCCTCTCCCTCCTCTTGTACAGGTCGCGATACACTCTCTCCCTGTAGCTTTGGCTGTCCTGCGCGGTTTTAGTGAGACCGGAGTATAGGTGAATGGCGATCAACTATATTCTTTTAAATACTGGACGTCGGTTATCAATTTTAATCCGATAATTTGTCAATCGTTTAATCGATTAATTAATTTATTATTCGGTTTCGTTCCTTCCCATCACAAGAGTTTTTAAAAAATGCAAAATTACAATATTTTTTTTGTGCTGAATTCGTGATAAACGGCGCAATTTGTGTACAATTTACTATTTTAAATCATCCTTGAAGTGTGGTTAAGAACAGTCGAACAACACTCCTATTCACAAATTGTTGCTTCAGCCGCAGAAGCAAAGGTTTCGTTGATGATTTCCGGCAATAGCGAACGCCTGTTGAATATCGGAGCGGTCAAGTGAAGTGTTTTTTGTCTGTTATATGTACTTCTGGGTGTCAGCGAGAAATTGTAGCACCAAGCAAGGCCAGAATAAGGAATTCATAAGGCCTAATGATGTTGATAATACTGAGTATGATGACGATCGTGGTGGTGGTAACGACAATGACGGCAATACCTATATATATCACTAACTTATGAAATACAAATATCGTTCCTTTTACGATACATCTTGGGAGTTTTCTGAGTCGGTAGATTCGATGACTAGGAAATTAAGGTTTCACTGGGTGGAAATGAAGCAGATGCGATTCTGGATTAGACACTGTTTCGGAAATAGTAAATTGCTCACCAAGAGGTGCAAAACTGCAAAGCAATGAACGATTGAAGAAAACGTTAAGAAGTGTCGCTCACATTGAGCAGCTCCATAGGGCCTCGCAAACTTCCGTTGAAAAGTTGAACATGATGACTCCGCGTTCCTATGAGCTGGTTTGACAGAGTCTACAACGTTATTTATACGGTACGTGTATTTGAGGCTTGCATAAATTCATCGTAATATTGAATTAGAGGGATGGTACAGATGACCACCTTGATGTCAAGTGGCATAATTACTTGAGCATAAACTGCATCGAAACAGTAACCTGAAAGGATACCCGAACAAATTACCATTACAATAAATAAAAAATAAATTTCGTTGCCCCTAACTAGTACATGTCTCGCGAGTAGCAAGTTCAACTCGAAAACTGTCCCGAGAATATTGTGTTTTTGAGAAAATGTAGGACAGGGTTGCAGGCTGAGCTGGTGGATATTAACCATGTTGAATTAACCTGAGTCTGGGGTAGAGAGAAACTTCAAAACGTAGAAGGGACAGAAAATAAACAGAACGACGTCACTGCTGTTTTGATGTTTCTTCTGCTATGCCTCTTCAGTCTCAGGTTAATTCAACAAGACTGTGTTTTTATTCTCGCAATTGCTCCGATTAGATTGGAGCTTCTCTCACTAGTCATTTCAAAATTAATTACTGGCTTGAACAGAAAGCAGACAGACAACAAAGTACTTTTGGTGGTTAAAGTATTTAGGGATCAAACCGCTTTGCTCCTTACAAAAATATTGAGCGAGTGTGTATCCAACTTGTATACCCAATTGTGGGTTCAGTGAATAGATTACCTATTGAGATTGTATCCACCTTTTTATCGCGTTTCTTGAGCTAATTGGCCGACCACTGGGTTTCGAACGGCTATAGACTAAAGTGTCTGAGATTTAGATAGAATGCCTGTAGACTTTCTATCCAATGTGCAGACATTTTAGTGTATACCTTTTGTATCCAAATTGACGGGCCAATTAACTGAAGAAAGTCGTTAAAAATGGAGATACATTGTGGATAGGAAATAGTGCTAGAATGTCTGTAGATCTTCTATTCAAAGTTCAGACACTTCAGTCTACAGCTTTTCGATCCCGAGTGGTCGGCCAATTAGCTCAAGAAACGCGATAAAAAGGTGGATACATTGTGAATAGAAAAGGTTTGCTAGAACTCCTGTAGACTTTTATTCTGGAAGTTTCAGACATTTATGCCTATATAGTTTGTATCCAAAGTGACCGGCCCCGGCTGATGTCGTCCTCCGTGTCCACCGCAGCCATTTTTAAGTTGTATTCCAGAAGCATGTCATCTGGGAGAGCATGACGTAGGACCGGGCAGAGCATTGCACTGGAGTCTTCGCTCACCCCCAACTCCTTGAGTCCTCGCGAGAGTGTAGGTTGTCGTACAAACGTCCGAGGACTTTAGTGTTCCGTGACGACGACACATAAAAAATATCCTTCAAGCCTTCCATGTGGTCTTGGATGAGTGCTTCCTGGCTTCCGAACGTCTTCCGCAGGAGGTCCATGGCGTCGGAGTAGCACTGTGTGGTGGGCTGTCAAACCGGCAATGGCAGCTGCTCCATCGCCACTCAGCGCTGATCGCAGGTAGTTAAACCTTTCCGCCGGCGATAGGTCCGAGTTCAGAAGGGTGGCGTTCTGGAACTGGTCCCAAAAGGCTGCCATTTCTTCCGTTGACCGTTGAATTTCAGACGTTCAAGTTCAGAAGTTCGTTGCCGTTGGCGATCTGTTTGTGCTTCCGATCAGGTTACTCTCGTTAGATGGATAGCCGCGTTCCGCTCTGCATCTTAGCTGGCTCTTCAGCTTTGTCAAGTAGGTCACGATCCTCTCCTCGTATTCGAGGACGTGGGTGAATTTGAGGTCTTCATCTTGCTCCTGGCTCGATGGTGGCATCGGTGGTGTTAAATTGACCCTGCTCCAGGCTGCAGTCGTTCGATGAGTAGCTCTAGGTCCTCGCTGTTGGGTTGCGCGGACAGTAGGAGCGCCTCAACGTCGTCCACTAGCCGCGTCACTTGTGACCGAATCGACTTGCGCTTTTTCTTGTGAACTTCTGTGCTGTCGTTCTAGTAGAAGGAAGAATCACTCACTTTTCTTTCGGCGTTCGAAGTGTTCGCAGTGCTGTAATCCCGGGTTTCCGGCACCAAATTTTCTGTTGCAGCTGTTGTCTCTTGCTGGCAGATGAGGCGCTCCGATGAGTACAACAACAACAC
This sequence comes from Ixodes ricinus, assembly GCA_037355805.1. Taxonomy (NCBI): domain Eukaryota; kingdom Metazoa; phylum Arthropoda; class Arachnida; order Ixodida; family Ixodidae; genus Ixodes; species Ixodes ricinus. The sequence goes on from JAZHYW010061181.1 coordinate 5,202, forward strand.
TTGTATTATCTCTATTGCGAACAGCTTTCGTTCAATAGTCAAAATGGCGTGCGCACAGACTCGTCTTCCATTCCGTTCTGTGCTTCCCTGGCCGTATCCTCTTTGTTCTTTCTCCCTCTGCTTCTCCGTGGGAGAGAAGGACCCCACCGCCACAGGCAACCGATGTCACCGTAAACCGGTTTTCGGTGACACGGACCGCTACATCGCGATAGAAGCCGCCGTCTAGAGGGACTCGCTTTTCCCCCGCAGTTGCGTTCGTCCCGAATCTGGGAGTCTCTTTTTAACGTCAAAACACAGTGTTTTTTTGTTAGCTACGCCCAATTTTTAAATAAAGGGAGGAAAAGTAATATGAATGCGGTTTTCACGGCGTGTTTATATGGCTCGGCGGACATTAGATGGGAATATAACCATCACTATTATCATAATAATCAACTAAAATTCTGTATTTAACTTTTAATTACTGTAATTAGTATATATGTTTATATTAGAAACTTTGAGGCGGTCGTATGCCAAGAATTTCATTTTGTATGATTCGCGTAACCAGCGTGTGTTCCGCGATATTGTACCCCGATTTTCGCACTTTTATATGGCTAATGCAGCAAACGTTTCCCGATTTAGTGGAAAAAAAGTCAGATTAAGTAGAAAATTCGAATGCAAACTTTCTCGGAACAAAGAAAAACAGAAATCTCAAAAAGTAAAAAAAAAAAATTGTAATGGCAAAAAAGAATAGAATAATTGCACACGAATAACCGCGTCCGCCCTGGTCTTGCCCAAAGCAGGCTTAACGTCCATATCTCTGTGGGTGTTGCTCTTTGCACCGTAAATTGGTTATATATGCTCTCAATGTAACCCTCCAACTTGTGAAATGTGTGTTCATTTGGCTAAAAAGAACATCGGTCTACCCAATATGTATTTATAATTTCCGTGTCCATAGAAAGTGTAAATGAGCTCACTTCTTTACACTTTACATTTTACAGATATAGTTAAGTTATCTAGCTTTATAGACCACTGATGTTGATGAAAAGTATATTAGAATGACAAATAAACCATTAATTAAAATTCGACACATATTGGAACAACTGCAGTGAATAGGCTTTTGTCTCAACAAAGGCTATACAAAGTCTCAACGCTACCATTAATAGAAAGTATATAAAAAGTGGGTTATAGAAATTAATCCAATCTCAATACAGATTGTAACAACTGCAGTGTATAGGCTTTCGTCTCAACAATGGCCATACAAAGTCTGAACACTACCATTGATAAAAAGTATATAAAAAGCGGGCGATAAAAATGAATTCAATTTTGATACACACTGTAACGACTGCAGTGTACAGACTTTCACCTCAACAAAGTCTATACAAAGTCTGAACAATACTATTGATAAAAAGTATATACAAAGCGGGCGGTAATATTGAATCCAATTTCGATAAAAAGTTTAACCACTGCAGTGTATAGACCCGTGTCTGAAAAAGGTGTATACACAATGTATACAAATACGTTGTTAGAAAGTGGGTAGGGAAGAAAGTCGCAAGGATCGTTAAGAAGTCGCAAAGATTTCTATAGACTGGGCAACTTTTTTTTTGTAAGGGTGTACACCCTCTTCTAATAACTGAACTCTCTGTCCCAAACTAACAGACTTCTGCATTCAAATAATAAAATAAATAATTGAGATTGAATGCGACTGTAATGTAGCTACCACTGTCATTTGGGCACATTCAGTGTCATTCTCATAAATTATAAATATCAAGGAGATATTTTAAAACTCCTCTCCTACATGCTGTCGATTTTAAGGGGGAAATCTTTCAATTAGTTTTGGAGTATTCTTGTTTCTTCTAATTGCAGTAATCTGAAAAATTTCACGTCATTCGGACGTATTACTCAAAGCTAAGAATAATATGTCATACTTCAGATGCTCGTAAAAAAAATGCAGCGATCATATCACTCAATGGCACGAAAAGTGTTGTCTGATACTGGCAGGTCGAGACACATGCCCCAGTAGCAGTTACTTGTGATTACTGCATCTCGAAAACTTTTGGGAAATATCTCAAGAGTCGTGCTCTTGCAACGCCTGTTAGTGGCTAGAAAAGATGAATTCTGGAGGTCCATCAATATATATAGATATCTTTTTTGTTTTGCTTATTGTGGATTTGCCACGTCTGGAAGATACTTTCATATAGAACCTGCGCTAAAAGATTTAAAAAAATGACCAAAATAGTGTGCAGTATGTATGTTGCTCGTGTAGCCCTTCGGCAACACTTGCCTTCCAACCTACCATTGTCCGTAAAACGCGTCGATGGCGCCCCAGTGCAATAGAGAACTCCCGTGACCATCCTGTCCGTCGGTTTCTGTTAGAAGAGAGTTCAACGGAGACAAGGAGGCTGGGATGCAACGCTTACATTTTGTTGCTCTCAGCACAGTCTTTGGGGAGGGGGGGCACAACGTTAGAAAGCCGGGGCCCAGAGGCTCCCTCTGAGCCTTTGGGTCTGAGCTGTTTTAAACTAAATTCGACTAGCATTGTTTTTTTTTTTTTAATTTCCTGGGGCCAGCACGGGGCCCCTGTCAGCCTGGGCCTTGGGCTGCAGACCCATTAGCCCTTATATTAATCCGGCCCTGCACCAAGTGTGGTCACGAGCCGCAGCGGTCAATCAGCCGCGGCGGCTTGTCATCGCACCGTGACGAATATAGAGGGCGGGTTACGAAATGTCTTAAAAGCTACCGGGAGCGTAGAAAGGGGAAAACATTGAGGACGGTGAATACTGACCAGTGCGAAGATCAAGTGGAAGACAAAGAACAGTAAGAGAACAGCACCAAGCGAACTGACGCAGAACGTCTTGTGTGTTTACGTCTTATTAGGAGTTTTACGTCTTATTAGAGTTTTACGTCTTATTGGGGAGTTTTACGTCTTATTAGGGAGTTTTACGTCTTACTGGGGAGTTTTACGTCTTATTAGGAGTTTTACGTCTAATTAGAGTTTTACGTCTTATGAGGGGAGTTTATTAGGGAGTTTTACGTCTTATTGGGGAGTTTCACGTCTTATTAGGGAGTTTTACGTCTTATCAGGGAGTTTTACGTCTTATTAGGGAGTTTTACGTCTTACTGGGGAGTTTTACGTCTTATTAGGGAGTTTTACGTCTTATTAGGGAGTTTTACGTCTTATTGGGAGTTTTACGTCTTATTAGGGAGTTTACGTCTTATTGGGGAGTTTTACGTCTTATTAGGAGTTTTACGTCTTATTAGGGAGTTTTACGTCTTATTGGGGAGTTTCACGTCTTATTAGGGAGTTTTACGTCTTATTGGGGAGTTTACGTCTTATTAGGGAGTTTACGTCTGCTGGGAGTTTACGTCTTATTAGGGAGTTTTACGTCTTATTAGGGAGTTTTACGTCTTATTAGGAGTTTTACGTCTTATTGGGAGTTTCACGTCTTATTAGGGAGTTTTACGTCTTATTGGGGAGCTTTACGTCTTATTAGGAGTTTACGTCTTACTGGGGAGTTTACGTCTTATTAGGGAGTTTTTGCGTCTTATTAGGGAGTTTTACGTCTTATTAGGGAGTTTTACTGCCTTACTGGGGAGTTTACGTTACTGGTGAGTTTACGTCTTATTAGGGAGTTTTACGTCTTATTAGGGAGTTTTACGTCTTATTGGGGAGTTTCACGTCTTATTATGGGAGTTTTACGTCTCATTGGGGAGTTTTACGTCTTATTAGGGAGTTTTACGTCTTACTGGGGAGTTTTACGTCTTATTAGGGAGTTTTACGTCTTATTGGGGAGTTTTACGTTTTATTAGGGAGTTTTACGCCTTACTGGGGAGTTTTCACGTCTTATTAGGGAGTTTTACGTCTAATTAGGGAGTTTTACGTTTTATGAGGGAGATTTATTAGGGAGTTTTACGTCTTATTGGAGTTTCGTCTTATTAGAGAGCTTTACGTCTTATCAGGGAGTTTTTACGTCTTATTAGGGAGTTTTACGTCTTATTGGGGAGTTTTATGTCTTATTAGGGAGTTTTACGTCTTATTAGGGAGTTTTACGTCTTATTAGGGAGTTTACGTCTTATTAGGGAGTTTTACGTCTTTTGAGGAGTTTTACGTCTTATTAGGGAGTTTTACGTCTTATTAGGGAGTTTTCGTTGACCATTGCCCCACTCAGCTACGCTTTCAAGACACCAACTAATGCGCATGCGCGGTGCTAACTTTGCCTGCAGAGTTCCGGATCTCGTAGCGGGTGGCAGAGAACGTTGCGGGACAGCGGAAACTATATATACACAAAACTCCCAATTCCCTGACAGATTACCCAAAGCTTAACGGGCAAGACAAGACGCAACAGATTAAACGTATCGAAGCAGTTTGACACAAACACACGACGCATATTGTGCCTTAGTCGGCTTTATGAAAACTATTGAGGTAAGTTACACTTTTGTTTGCTTTTTTTATTTTTAAACTAGCGATTGATTTTTACCTCTAATAAATGTGAATATAGATTTCTTTTCCTTTTATCCTTGGGATTATGTCAGCTCCGTCTATTTATGCACCTGGCCTGGAACTATTGCCGGTCCACACTTCAATGCTCGCTTTTTTATTATTTATTTTCTTTTCGCTTTTTTTTTCTTGCAGTGCTTTGATTTATTTTCTTTTATTTTGTCTAATCGCGGCCGACCTGGAAGACCTCATTTTCTCAAGAAAGCATATTCGTTCAGAACAGGAGACAACTTGCTCGGTGACATTTTCCCCGTGAAACTTGTCATGTTGCTTAAAGCATACCAAGCTTTATTGTTGCGTCATATGGCTCCGCATGGAGGGCACTGTGTTTTAACAAAACGTCGAGCGAAATTGATGCATTTAGATCTAAAAATATTCTAGAAATTTCATAAACAGAGGGTAAAGAACATTATAAATCAAAATTACTAACTTTTCTTTAACAAGTCGTTTATCCGTGAATATGGACAGATGCATTTTCTTTTTACAAACCGTGAAGGTAAGTGAGTTTGACAAGGACACCGCTGCGACGGTGGTGCCCTTGCCTACTGTTTTACTGTTTCTTAATGAAAATCAGGTGTCCACATTCACTATAAATCAACTCTGTAAATATTTCATAGTAAAGTTCATAACTTCTTATAAGCCTATATCACTGTGAAATTCAAAGTAACTCAACTATACCCGAAAGCAACGTCCTTTAGGTTTAGAAAGTAAAGGTAACAGTATTTCGTGACATTTGCAGGATGGTCAGTAATGTTTAGTAACGCATTTGTAGCTTTGCCGATCTAACGATTAATGCCATTTTGTTACTTATTTTAGGTGACTGATACAACAATGGGTGGAACCGAGCAACCAGGTCCGGCTAGACCGAAACGGCGTCTTTTGTTTGAAGGGCTACTGCAAACGCCGACGTCGATACTTGTATTATTATTATTATTCTCCCGAACACTTCTGCATTGCGTGATTGCGTGATTCCCAAAAACATTGCACATAAAAAAACAAGAAACCGGAAGGGCCCGATTTTATTTGTAAGAAAACCAGCACGGTCTTCTTCCCCAGCCGGGTTCATTCTCGCTTTATTTTTGTTATGTCGTCGATGGTGAAAACATGTTTTAGGAATTTTTAGGTTTCGCAAGTTTCTTGTTTTTAACGGTAATTAGTGGCATTCATTAAACATATTTTTACGACAATTTCAGAGGGACTACGCCGCTGACTTCTAAATATGAAAATAAACAGAGCCCGGAAGGGTTGCGACGACCCAAGGACGAGCAAAATGCAAGAACCAAAAAAGTCTTAAAATTTAAATACAAAATAATTTGTCAAAAATGGATTTCAATGATTATTCTATTACACTTTTCAAAAAGGGTATTTAAATGCACTAGATAAAAAGGTATTTCATCATCTTCAAATACCCAGGCAGCACACCAATGTTGGTCGGACATTGGCCTAACGTTGGCATACACCGGTCTCAATATTGGACAATATTGGAAGCGCTACTCTATCCAATGTTGGCCCAGCCATTTGTGCCAACGTTGGGCCACTGTTCAGCCATCGTTAAGCCAATGTCGGCCCCATCGTTGCTGCCAATGTTGGGCCATTGCTAAACCATGGTTCCAGCCAATGGTGGTCCCACATTAGCAAAGACCGGCGTAATATTGAACAATACTGGAAGTGCGACCCGATCCAATGTTGGCCGTCATTGGTGCTGATTTTTGGCCATCGTTGCACTCGCCCAGCTGTTTGCAAGTGTACTCGCCAAGTTGTTTGCAAAAAGGAAGGTACACAGACACAAGGGATTGTTTTGAAATCTCCTAAAGTTTATTACACACAGCCTATTCTGTAGACAAGTACAAAATAAGCAATTTGTTGTATACGTGAAGAGGTACTGCTCAGCTGTTATAGCAACTCAGATAGATTGCAAAGCAAACAACAACCGGGTGTAATTGTTGGGTAGTGTCCAGTCTTCCCGACAGCAAGCAGAATTTTTTCCCGAAATTCTACCGGTAGTCGCCCCTCATGGGTGGTGCAATCAGTTCATGGAACATTTCATCGACAGATCGTTTCATCAACACGCAATGTTTTATAAAAAAAACTCAGAATAACATTTTTTTTTCTTCTGCAAAGAATTAGTTGCGGACTTACCATGAAGTGGCGTGAAAGGGTGGGCTGGTTCAGTGAGCACGCGCCTCAGGAATACACGCGCGACGAAGTGCCCCTACAGCGTGCAACTCGCGTAACGGATATCGATGAAACGTGAATGGCGACTCAACGATGTATTCACGAAAAGGTGGCACACGAAACGTGTTTTCGCGAAACGCAAGGTGAATAAGGAAGTCAGCCCAGGCAGCACACCACTGTTGGACCCCCGTTGGACCAATGTTGGCAAAAAATGGTTCCAATATTGGTCTGACGTTGGCATTTTCGAAAACGCCACCCGATCCAATGGTGGTCCAACATTGGTGCCAATGTTGGACCACTGGTTTGCCAACGTTCTAGCCCACGTTGGACCAACGTGGTTTGCGCTTTTATCCAATATTGGCATAGAGGTTTCACCGTTGGCTGAACCAACATTGGCATCCAGCGCCTTACACACTGGCTCTTCCAATATTGGCTATTCCCATATTGGCATCCAGTTTAATACTGGCTATTTTTTGCATCCATTGTCTATGACATTATTGGATGCCATTTTTCAGTCAGTGTTCTAACCAGTGTCACAAAAGAGTGCAGAGAGACTAAGCAAGTTCTTGCCCTTTTTCCTCAAGCACAGTTTTCTTTCTGATACTAAAATCTAATAAATGCAGCAATTTTACCACATTTGGACACTTTAGAAATCAGTAAAGCATGCAAATGAATTCTTCATGACGTTTCATAGTTCATAATTTATTTAAATCAAATAAAAGATTTAAAAAAATTGTGCACACTCGGCGGCACGCTCGGTAGTGGACAGGGCAGACTCGACAGGGCAGACTAGGCAGACTCAGCGGCACGCTCGGTAGTGGACAGGGACAGAGGAGCTGGGCAAAGGGCTGGGCAAAGGGATTCCACGCAGGGGCCTGGCCACAGGATTCTGAAGAGACAGAAGCGGGGGTTCGGATTCAGGTGAAGGGTTTCAGAGGCTCTCAGTTCTCTCTTACGCTTGTCAATAATGAAAATCAAAATAAAACATAGCTTCATTATTAATCGCCGCCTTTTAATTAACCATTCGATTAATCGGCTCGGTTGCTCTGCAAGTATAAAATCTCGGAAAGGCCTACCGACTTTTTTTGTTTACTTTTCCATATTATCAACTTTCTTTTCCAGTGAATTATTTTTCGTTATTTTGTATGTAAAAAACTTAGTACTGCCTTCTAAAATAAATAGATGCGCAGGTAATACACCGAATGCTGGATGTGAATCAGTGTCTCAGCTTAGACTGGGTGAAGGAAAGCACTGTAAAGAATGGGACGCGCGAGCGTCATGAGTCGATGTTTGAGTCCCGTTCAGCTCGTACGCTGGCTTTGACAGTGCTTTCTTTTCCCCCGTCTCAGCTGAGACGCTGTTTCTAAACACGGCCTAGGCGTTTACTATTGTTTTGTTCGTCCGACTTGTCCTTACTCAGAGCTTGATCGATCTAGATTAAAATATTGATAGTGGTTTAAAAAGTTAATCAAATAGTACGAAGGTTATTTCATAAATTGCTTAACTCTACTCGTGCAACATCATGGCGTCCCTCAACCTTTCATCTAGCTTTAAGAAGTCTTAAGAATTATATTCTCGTCATTTAAGTTCACACCAATATTTCTGCGTTAATCTGAAAAAAAAAAAACGTTTTTAAGATTTACGATATTTGCAGGAACGGAAATATGTAGTTATTGTTGTACCCATATTGCCTCCATAATATTTACAATTTATAAATGCAACCGCTGGCCTCCCTCTTCAGCTCACCAGTGTCAAACGCACTACTAAATTAACAATTCAATAAATACCCCGGTACACGTAACAACGTGACAGTTGAACAGAGCTTGATGCTTGAATCAATCAAGAGTTTAAAATAAATCGCGCAAATAAAATAGCTTGTCCTGTAGAGACAATTACTGGCAATTACACTCGCAGAGCGCGGTGACATAACTGACACTCCACTCGCACCCAACAACCCAAACCTTGGCAAATAAGGACTACACAACGCTGTGGTATTCGGCTTGGAAACACACGGGAGGACTTTTTACTACTAGCACATCTACCGCTAAGAAGACAGCAATATTTTAACAAAAAATAAATAAATAAAAATGACGTCGAACACAAAAATAACCAATCAGAACGTCTCTCACGGTCTATTAGAATAAAAGCACTTGCAAATAGCGCTGTACAGGGCCTTTCGGGCCGATCGCTCTGGATTACACGTTGAACTCGTCGGAGATTCCTGGCACAGAGTTCGACACGGTTCAAACTCATCGGATAGAGACTAAACGTACATTGCGTAGCAAGAATACCTATCCCCAATGGTCAGGAGAACTTCTCCTTGTCACTCACATGGAAGAGAAGGCGGTCAGTTGTGTCTTCGGTCCGATCGAAGCTAGTGGTCACATGCATGCCCCACAACAAGGAAGATCACCGGTGTGTAGGCGCTGCCGAAAGAATATCCATGGTCTTGGCAATCCGCATGTTGAAGATCGCACTTGGCACCAGGGTTACCAGATAGATCCTAGCTGATATAGCCAAATGGCTAGTCAGTGTAGCCCAAAAGTAGCCAAAAGCAAAATATTTGCATAGCCCAAAAGTAGCCAAAAGCGCCAAAATTTCGATATTGTGTTTAAAAGCTGAAGGCGAAAGCTCTGCTTTCTGCATATGTTTAGGTGAGATGTCTGCATGCAAAATCAAAGTATTACAATATCCATTACAAAGATTTTAGTTCAAGTAAAGAAACAAAAAACTCGGTTGGACACATTTGGCCAGTCTCAAGCTATGGACAGTATTGTTAGGAAGCACTTGTCCCACTTTGTCACGGTCCGGGGCGGAGCGTGAGGGGAAGCGCACTCGCCGTAGACCGCAACGGGGGTTCGGACGCCCGCTATCCCACAGTACGTGGGCTCCAGGGACGGGGGGACAAAGACAAGGCACGTGACGAACAGAGCAGTAGAAACATTTAATAAAAGGCTAGTGAGATGGTGACAAAAGTAAAAGGGTAATACAGACACAGTCTCAATCAGGCGGAAGCATACAAGAGAAACTTGGTAACTAGGGGCAAGACAGAGAATACACAACAAGAGGAATGGGAACGATACCGCACTTTGGCGCAGTCCGGCACGACGAGGCTCGCAGAGGCGTGGGAGCACCTGAAGTCGGTCGCTTGCGATGGATTCCGTCTCGACGTGGCCGCGGTGCGCCAGAGGCGGTGGTTGTTGGCTTCAGACGCTGTCGCGTCACGGACGGTCGACGCACTGGGGCAGTCCGGCAGAGGAAGGCCGCACAGAGTTGGAGCACAGAAGTAGCTGACGTTCAGTGTCCAGACGGGTCTTCCCTTTACCGCGGTGCCCGAGGCTACGCCCGGAGCCGACAGGGAAAGCGGGTTGCGCTCTCGAAACTCCCAAGTCGACTGCCGCGCCGTTTCCCAGTTTCAACCGAACGGCGCTCTTTCCTAATAAAGTAAACAAAACACACCCGCTCCCCTACAATAGCAATACACTCACACACACACACAAAAAAAAAAGACCGTCACAGCGGCGAAGACATTCGTTGCCCCCAGCTCCAAACAAAGTCAATACCAAAAAACGCTCAACTGGGGCATCTGGCAAACTCATTTCCGAATTTCAAGAAGTGGTACCGCGCCCAAGCATCGGGCAAAAGCGTCCCCCGAACGGGAGTCGAAGAGGCCATAAACATGTCAAGTTTGGGTCCCAGTCGGGACCGGCGACGTGCTAACTAGCGCCAACCAGGGAGTGTCACACCACCCGCGGCGACCACATGGCCCCGCAGGCATCCGACGGGGCGCCATTCACAATACGCGTGGCCCGGCGAGACCAGGCCGGTTTTTGTGACACTACCCCCTTCTTAAGAATATTAACGAGTTAATATTTTCCAAGTCACAAAAACAAAAATAGCAATACGTAACCGGAACGAAGT